>PDND01000212.1:0-45150 GCA_002572855.1 [Emmonsia] crescens
AGTGAGCGCTTGGGGTGGCTCGCCTTGGACTGGTGCTGCAGGGAAGGTGACAGCCGACACGCACGGTGCAGAACCCGCTGATATACCCCCCCCCCCCCCCCCCCCCCCCCTCCCCCACCCTTATCAAGTTGTGGGGAAGGGGTTATTAGCTGTTGGTAACTTTCCTTGTACAAAGAAAGTTGCTGCCATCCACAGCATCAATTGTGCTGTGCTACTGTGACATCAATCTCACATGTCATGTCATTTCGGGGGGGAGGGAAGCATAAGGCCTCGTTTCGCAATCATCGGTGCAGTTGATGGTGACTTGTTGCTTGTTTAAAGGGGAAACGAGGAGTTTGGTTGCTGCGCACAAGCTGCGAGTTGGACTCAAGAAGGCGGAAAATTGGAGAGCTTGTCGTTGCAATTAATTAGTCCTGCAGCATGTCTGATATGCGTACGGGGGTTTAAAAACTTAAAATAAAAAATAAAATAAAAAATCAATTCAAGGGGAGAAGTTCATGGTTCCAAATGCATTGATCGTTTCCCATCAATGTGTCTTATAATCGAGCTCTTCTTCCATTTCTCACTATGTACTTCCTAGAATCTCTTTAGCAAATTGTTCAAAATATACTGCGAAGGTAGAGTTCGTCATCATAAAGTAAAGGTCCATCTTCAATTTATTTTTATTTTTTACAGAGCGCCTAGATATTTCTATAGATAATGAAGGATAGTATATACGCCAAGCATAATTTATTCATCATTATTGCTAGGCGGGGGTGTTTAGTAGTTAACAAATTCTGAGCAAAGACAGACTCGTGTCTTCTCGTTTAAATAATAATAATAAAAATAATAATAATAATTAATAATATGAAGAAGTACGGACTCTGTACTCTGTATCTATTAATATTGTCTCCAAAATCGCGAGCGTCGGGATTATGCAGCCGGGCTTAGCAGGGACACGCCCCTGTAAAATAAAAAAAAGGCCTTTTGTTGCAGAATCTTCAGCATTCCCACCTATCTATGTAATCCCCGGGCGTGGGCTTCCCCACTCAGGCCTTACAATTTCCCGATAGACTGACATTATTACTGCTATTATTATTATTATTGCACAGTTTACGAACGAACGAACGGAATCAGCCGCAGCCATGCCTTAGTTGACACGAGAGAAAGAGAGGGTACGTGTATATGTGTAAAAGGTCAGGCGGCCCTTAAATGGCTAATAAACCCAGATGTTTAAAGACCGACACCATATGTTTAAATAAAAAAGCCCATTATAAACATGCAATTTATAATGAATGACTGAATGAATTAATGAATGAATGAATGAATGAACCTGGGACTTTCATAGTTCATAGTTACATGACCCCATCATGGCATCAACCGAACCGCCATTCTCCATCGCCATCATCGGCGCAGGCATAGCCGGCCTCGCCCTCGCCATCGGCCTCCGCAAGCAAAACGTCTCCTGCAAAATCTACGAAGCCGCGCCGCAATTCGATGCCGTGGGCGCCGGAATCGGCATGGGCCCCAATGCGCTACGGGCGATGGAGCTCATGGACAAGGACTTTGCCAAAATGTACGACGAGATCAAGGTTGGGAATGCATGTTGCGACAGGCTGCATGAGCAATTTGAGATTTTGAGTGCGGGACAGGGGTTTGGGGTGTTGGATGGGTGGTATGGCGGGTCGGTTTCGCATCCGAATTTTGAGAGGAGTAGTGCGCATCGGAAAGCGCTGTTGGAGGTGATGAGCTCGTTGATACCGGATGGGACTGTGGAGTTTAATAAGAGGGTGATACGGGTTGATCACGCGGCGGTGGCGGCCGCCGCGGCGGGGGGGAAGAAGAAGAAGAAGAAGAAGAAGAATAATAATAATAATAAGACGAAGAAGAAGAATCAGGTATACTTGATGTTTTCTGACGGCGGGACAGTCGTGGTCGATGCTGTTGTTGGTTGTGATGGTATCAAGGGGATTACTCGAGCAGCTGTTCTGCAGACGAAATATCCAGAGGAAATCGTCGCAAAATACTGCAATACCTACGCCTACAGGCGCGTTGTGCCGATGCAGGAAGCCAAGCGGATAATCGGTTCGTACGCTGAAAACGCAAAGTGGTATATGGGCGAGGGACGCGGGTGTGTCATGTATCCCATCTCAAAGGGAGACGAGGTGAATGTAATTGTTTTCATCCGGGATGAGGAGCCCTGGGTAGGGGAGCAGGCAGCCATACCGGTTTCAAGGGAAGAAATGCGTTCTGACTTTGATGGCTTTGATCAACGACTTATAGAGCTATTAGACGTAAGGCCTTTCCCTTCCCCCTTCCCCCTTCTCCCTTCTCCCTCGAATACATATAGATTTTTATTTTATTTTTATATTATCCATATGCTAATAACAGTAATAATAATAATAATAAACAATGGGGACAGAATACAAAACCTTTCCGATGGCCCCTATTCCACCATCCCAATACATCAACCTACTACTACGGCCATGTGTGTCTCCTTGGGGATTCCGCGCACGCCTCCAGTCCAAGCCAGGCAGCCGGCGCGGGTCTAGGACTGGAGGATGCATTGGTTCTCTCCAGACTTCTCGGTCTTGTCAAGCATCCCGAGCACCTCGAGATTGCCTTTGAGGTGTACAATGCCATCCGCCAGCCGCGGGCGCAGGCAGTGGTGCAAGAGAGCCAGGAGGTGCTCTTCGCGTATTTCCTGACCCATCCGGAGTTTGGGCATGATATAGGTAAACTCACGGACTATGCGAACAAGAGGCTTCCGTTGATCTGGTTCCATGATTTGGAGGCTGATGTGAAGGAGGCCGGGGATCGGTTTGGGGAGTTGACTGCCGATGGTTAGTTAACTCAGCTACTATAAATACTAGGAGCGGTCGCGCACGACTGATAATTATTTAATATATATAATATTAAGCATATCCACACTGTACACCTGTACTCTGTATATATATTTAGAGAAATATAAAATAATATTTAATTCTTAGATTTGAAGAGTGCGGATCAAAATGCTGAGGTCAGTATATAGGAAATATGCAATGAATATTACTCTGTAGGGCAAATGGGGAATACAAAAGGAAACAGGGTTGAAATTTCATGCAGCTGGTAAGAATCATCCCAGCCGTACCTACATTAGGTACCCAGGTAACAACTATACGCTGTACTATTGAAAAGTAAGCTGGGACATGTATGTACGCAGTATGTACGCAGTATGTACAGTACAATTCTCCGGTCCGGGAAATGAAATAATAGCTGGCAGGGCGCGTATATGATATTTGTACAGGTACATAGCTAATAAAAGTAGTAGTTTTGCCATGTGGCAGTCGCAGAAGCGAACCAGGCCGCCAAGCAAGAAACCAATAAGAAGGTGATACACAGACTCCGTACTCCGTATATATATATATAGATAGATAGATAGATAGATAGATAGATAGATAGATAGATAGATAGATAGATAGATACATCCACAGGCAGGCAGTCCAGACTGTCAGCCGGCTGAGTATATATCTATTATATCCGAAACATAACTTAATAAACAAGATTATATAGTTCTCTATGTTCCAGGTATCCAGGTCCAGGTATCCAGGTATCCAGGTATCCAAATGTTCCTGAACCAAAGCGAGATAAAGCGGGGATGAGTCAGCAAGTGCGGCAGGACTAGCCGGATTGGGTTGACTGTTGATGGCTGTGATTGGCTGTGATTGGGTGTAGTGAGTGGAGCCTCAATCTCCACTGCCAATAGATTAATTTGAAACAGCCACGGCCAGATCCTTATAGCCACACAATTAGCTCATGTTACATATGTGTGTGTTTAAAGAGGGGTTATCCATGGATGTTGATGATGTGAGACAGTAGGAGGTGGTTATAAGGCTTGATCGTGAGGTGGCAGTATGCACCGTCAGCACTGCCCCTGCCAGCCCCAGCCAGTCCCAGCCAAAGGTAGCAGGGGGGGAAAATGGAATAGCCCTGCGAGTGACCTGCGAGTGACCTGCCAGCTGCGGGTGTGTGGTATGGTGCCTGATGTACCACTCCCGTCACTCCACCGTCAACTCCCTACGCTGGCCTGGCCTGGCCTGTTCTGTCCACGGGTAGGGTTTGTTTTTCCCCCGTTTTTGTTTCCCTTTTTCCCTTCTGTTTCTTCCTCTTCCTCTTCCTCTTCCTCTTCTTCTTCTTCTTCCTTTCAACCTCCTCCTCATCTATCTCAAACCTCCTCCCTTCGTCACTCTTTTCATCCTGCATGCCAACAGAAGAACAGCCTGTATCAAATTGAACAATAGAACAAGTTCTTCTCCTGTTTCCTCCTCCACGACGATGACTGCGGGTTGTTCTCCTTGACGCCTAATATCCGTCCTTGACTGCTGCAGATTTCTTCCCTCCCCTCTGGCCCGGCTGCTGCATATATCATATATATACATATATACAACCACTTACACTCGTTTATCTGTCTTTTTGTTTTGTTTTGTTTTGTTTTGTTTTGAGTTCCCACTCCCATCTCCACCCAAGTCGCTCTTTTTTATTTGTTTTGGGTTCTTCCCCCTTCTCGCTATCGTTTTTGCCTTGCCGCCGTTGATCGGCCCTACATCTCCATCCATCCATCCATCCATCCATTCACCCAGCCAAGACCAAGCCGGTCTGATCTGATCTGATCTGATCTGCCAATTATATACCGTCTATTTTTGTCAATTACGTGACTCTTGCTCTTGCTCTTGCTCTTGATCTTGTTCTTGATATTGCCATTCTCATTCAATACTCAAAAGGAACATATATATCCCTCACCATGGCTGCCCCTCAAACAGACCTCTGTAAGCAATCATTCTACCCCCCTCTCATATTGTTCTACTCCCCTCAAATACTAATTCTCTTTGCTGCAGTATACGGTCGCTCTCTCAATACCTTATTCCGTCGATGTGTCGTCAATTGCCCGACCGTAGCCCCCGTTTGTCCTGAATGCCCGGAAGACGAAACCTGCTCCTTGGTCAGCCAGTCCTGCCAGGCCTGCCAAAGAACCGTCTGCATCAGTCTCAACGCCGTTAGCGGTGGAAATGCCCCTGAAAAGCCTGCCTCTTCGAATGTTGGCGCCATCGCCGGTGGAGTCATTGGTGGTCTGGCTCTGGTAGCGGTCATTCTTTTCGCCTGGCTCTACTTCCGCAAGAAGCGCGGCAATAACGCTGGTGGCCAGCAACAATGGGAGCCCAATACCTACGAGAAACAAGAATCATTGGCCGATAGCCGTGCAGCACGACAATCCACCGTTGGCTCTATTGCATCTACCGTCTTCACCCGAGCGTCAAATGTCATCCAGATCGCCTATATTCCAGGCGTCACCAACCGCTCTCCACCAGACACACCGGGTCTCCTCGTGCCTCCAGTTCCCCCCCTCCCCAGCCAAGATCAGCACTTTTTCATGCCTGGTGATATCCGGGACTCCGTTTGGTCTCAGATGACAGAGGACGACCGCAAGAGCATCAGCCCCAGTCTCGCTCGCAGCAGTGTGGCTACCACCATATATCGCCATGACGCCATCGTCAGCCCCGTCCCCGCTCAACAAGCTCTTCGCGCCAAAGCTGCGGTCGTCAGTGTCAAATCTGGCGGCAACAGTCCCAACGACAGCCCTCGTTCCTCGACTCCTGTAGTACCCCCCATTACTGCTTTACACATAGACAAAGCCAAGGCTGTGGGAGCCAAAATAGAAAAGAAGAATGACAAGGCCGCCAGCCACGAGAAGAAGTTCGCTGGGTCAATCGTCGCCCGCTCCATGGTTGCACGCCCTGTCAACCTCACCAAGTCGCCTCGATCGCCTCGATTCAAAACCAGCATTATTTCCGAAGGTGAAGAGCCGTCCAATCCCAGGATTACCGTCTCGCAGGCATCCTCGTTAAAGAATGAGCCCGCTAGGATCGCTGAATTGCCTGGCGATCTGTCGACAATTCCAAACCCCCCTAGAGTCGCAGAATTGCCTGGAGATCTATCCTCGGCAATTCCTAACCACTCTACTAGGGTCGCTGAATTGCCTGGCGATCGGCCTAAAAATCGTCAATCCGGTCAGTCCGTCGCCGTCACTGTCATTGAGGATTCGCCTTCTATCAAGCAGAGCCCCTTTGATGATTCGCACGCCTCGCCTGACAAGCTTAGCCCATCCGCCACTAAGCCCGAGGAGAGTGAGAAGCCTACTTCCAGCGAAAACCACTCCTCCAACCAGAGTTCCAGCCAGCAATTGCATGATCAGCAAATCAAACCAAATAACCCTGAAATCTCCTTCGAGAGAAGTATGAGCCCATTCGACGACAAGAATGAGGTGAAGCCCTGAAATATTAAAGAAGGGGAAAAACCTACATTTTTGTTTTCTGTGAGGATAATATTCAAAAAATTTGCATGAAACTCCTTTTATGGACACACACACACACACACAACTGCTCCTCGCACTACCTAAGTTCTGGTCTTGTTCAGTTCGAAACATTTTGAATGAAGATTCCGGGACGACTTATGATTGATGGGGCATAATGATCACAGAAGCCGGGGCTGGGAATATAAATGGCGTATTACGGGAAAAACTCGGTGGGTTTGGGGTTTTTTGTAAATGTTTTCTTTTTGTACAAATGCCATCCTTTTTTTCTTTTCCTTTAAACTTTTTAAAGCCCCTCTTTGGCGCATGTTCGCGCATATTCGACATTCCATGCATTTTTTTTTTCCTTTTTCTTGTGGTCCGTTTTATACCTTTTTAACTTTTTTTTTGGTTTTATCGTACGCTTTGTCCTATACACAAGCACGTTCCCAGACTTACTACTACTACCCATGTAAATTTCGTTGAAGACGAATCGTGTTCTCTTTCCTAATGCTGGACTTTTATCCGTCTATAATATTTTTTGTCGGATTAGTTATTTTGGGATATCTATGGCAACAAATAGCCTGGAGGACTTGACTATTGTTCAATTGAATCTCTCCATGTATTTTTTCCTGACCTCTTCTTATTTTTTGGTCTTGCCATAGCTATAGGAGAGAATATGATTATTGTTTTTTGGAATATTTACCCCCAACTAACAACATGATAATAATTACGCAGCATGCTCAATCACATTGGACTAGAATCCCTGAACAAAACCTCTTGGCTACCCGCCTCTCGGAGTCCCCCAAAGGCCGAACAGTCCGAATTCACCTCTTCCACCACCACCGACGGCCTCACCTCGCTGTCCGAGATGCAGCCCATCCCTGTACTCCTGTCCACATACTCCGTACTTCGTATTGCTGCCTAAGTCCACCCTGCCAAGCCACCAACCACATGACCTCGTGTCTCGCCCGCGTCAGCCGCTAGGCCGCATGTGGTAAAATTGAACGGATCCATGGAATATCGCGTTCGCTTCCCCACACAGACACGGTTGGCTTTTTGCTGGTTGCTTTGGTGATGGTGCTGTGATATCCATTGCTCTGCATGATGATGGAAAGCTTTAACTTAATTTACTTTTTTATGAGTCATTGTTTTGTGGGCACGGGCGCGTGAGATTCTATTGCTTTTCATATCTGACTTTGGGTTGGCGGGTTGTGATGAGGGGAGGGCCGGTTGGAATTATCCCGTCTTGGTATTGTGGGAAAAGGATGAATTAGGGAGGAGGAGGAGGAGGAGGAGGAGGAGAAGGAGGAGGAATACGAGGGCTTGGGAGCTTTAGAAAAGACGTCACACTTGGAATTCTGAGGGTAGTTAGATCTTGTAGACGAGGTTGAAGACGCTGTATAAAAGGAGGCTTGATTCCTGAGGTTTCCCATTATTATCTTTCCTGTCATCATCCATCCACTCTCTCTCCCTTCCCAATTCCCATCTACTACAGTACGCTCTGTTCGACCAACCGAGCCCGTCTCCCAAACTCAAACTCAAACTCAAACCCAAACCCAATCCAAATCCCAATCCATCATGTCTGGCGAATGGACTCCCCCCCCCTTCGGCGCCCCTTGCTGGGTGAACATCCCCGCCACAGATGTTGCCCGTGGTATGTCCTCTCTCTCACCCCAATCTTCCAACCCAGAATTGACTCTAACGCACCACCCAGCCAAATCCTTCTACAGCAAGGTCTTCAATTGGAACATGGTGCCCACCCCCGCCAACCTCTCTGATAAGGACATCGCCATGTTCAGTTTCCCAGGCAGCACCACCCACCCCAATGCGTTATGCGGCAGCATTGAGCGCGTCGATGCCGCGGTGCATACCAAGGGCGCCAATGCGTTTAAGATGTATTTTATGGTTGAGGATGATGAGAAGGCGGCGGAGGTATGTTTGTTTTGCTTGCTGTAGTAGCATGCCGCGCACCCCATAGCTCTATAATGTATAGATGGCGGTGCCGTGCAATGCTTATTTTTGGTATTGTCTCTGACTATTATTTCAACAGGCAATTGTCGCGAATGGCGGGGCCAAACTTGGCGAACGCGTCCCTGAGGGGGAGCATGGGTTTATCACCCAGTGCAGCGATTCTGAGGGGAATGGTTTTGGCATTTATGTCATGAAGAAATCGTGTGCTTAGGAGACAGGCGGGGGAACGATAGATATCCCCATAAAAATTCCTTTGACGGGGTCCATGTTAGGCGTGTTTTTTTTTTTTTTTTTGACGGGTTAGTTTCGCGCTGTGGGTTGGATGCGCTTTTGACAATCCTTCTCGTTGCCTGGAATTCTTTTTTTGTTTTGGCTGGCTGGCTGGCTGGCTCTCCGTAGCTGTTAATAATGCATGAGATGCATACAATAGCAGGTGATTTTTCTAAGTAGCGAATATGTAGTGTGCTTAGTTAGGATGAAATCAATCAACTTAGTTTATTTTGATTCGAGGTCCTTTTGAGGCCATTTCACTAGTATATAAAGTATTTGCCAAAATTGCGAAGCGGCATAAGGTATGTCAGAATGTGTAGAGAAGTCTTTTCGAATATCTGTATAACAACCAGCTACCTATCTCTATTATTCGAGAAATGCGGCATGGGTGCAATAATGGAAATGAGCAACCCGCGCAACTTCAGCCACAATAATGGAACCAAAAACTATGGGTTTTCGAAGTCATTGCTTTGGCGTCCTCTCTATTAGTCCTCATTATTCCCGTCCGCATGTGAATATCAAGAATCAAGAAAGGGCACAGTCATAATCTCATCGGTGCATCAATCGCAACCCAGTGCAACCGATTTCCCTCTCTTCTTGTTTATATAGCGCGACGAGGCTAATCTGCCCATTCCAGCTAGCCATCCCCCACAAGTGGCCCCCGTATCACTCACTGGGAACCCTGCCTCGCTGGTGGTGCTCAAAAGGTGCATTTCGAATGAGAAAAGAGAGTGCAGCGTTTGGTCTTGTACTCAGCATCTCGCGCGGAGATGACCGCGTAGTAGAAAGTCGTAGTTCGTAGGTCATGGTGATTTGTTCACCTCCAACCAATTCATCATGAACCATTATATGTAACTGTTCCTGCTCAAATCAAAGTAACATCACTCCGACTCCGACTCCTCTGGTTGCATGATCTTCTCATCCAGCTCCTATAGGAAAAAAAACATAATATTAGCATAATGGATAATGGTTCACACATGGAACTAAACAAACACACAAACATGGGCATGAGCATAAATATAGAACATACGTTACTCAACCGCGCCTTCAAATGCTGCAACTGACTCTCCTTAATCACCAGATGCCGCTCGTCATCAAGATCCTCGACAATGTAATCATGCCGCTCCTGGTCGTATTTTAAGATTATGGCTTTAACTGATGGGTCACATTCTATTAGAACACCTATTGAGAGAGGAGATTGGTTAGAATATTTTCGGAGACGTGGATGGATGGCTAGGCATGCATACCTTTCACGGCGCGTGGCATGGCTGGATCTAGCGGTGGTATTCGGGAATCCGATTGATTTGGCTTTTTAGTTAATAGAGGAGAACAGAGTCGTTGGTAGTCGGTTGGCCTTCAGTTGGTTTTCAGTTGGTCTTCAGCTGTTAGTTGTATTCATTCGAAGAGAAAGTTGTAGACGTTCAAGTATTTAGTCACGTGGTTAAACTGTCATCGGCGCGGATTTTCCAAAGTTCCATTCCTGGAGATACAGAATGAATGCTGATACATAGCTGCAATTTATGAACCAACTACCCACCTGCGAAACAGGCATCCCATTGGCGTTGAAAATTCAAGGGTCAAAATCAACTGGATCGGTTCGTGTTCCGTTTCAGGTTTCACCAGCGCGCAGACTTCCGTTCATCTCCAACAGAGAGACAGACAGCCCTGACGCAGTGTCCCCCGACGATGAGATTGCTCCATATGTCATCTCAACCACGCTCAATAATAATAAAAGATGTTTGATAACACGCTGCACAGCACATGCACATGCACATGGATCATGCATCATTTGAATGAACAAATGTCACTCCACACATCCTGAACTATCACCTCCGCCTCTGCGGGGGGCTGGCGTGTTTCAAGGCCCCTCCTGCAATATCAAGCCTTAAACCCGCTTCATATTCATTTCAAGCAAAATAGCGCCCTGTCCCGGCCGTACATCTGTGGAATACTCCTATACTTGACACGTCAAGGTGGAATCTCGAGGTAGCGATGCAAGCGAGATCTGGGAATTATATTGATATCTTTACCGTACTAGGCAGGTCAACACAACGAACTTGCATACCAATGCCATGCTGTGCAATGAAATGGTATGCAATGGGCTATAAAGTATGGGATATGCAATACGGGATATGCAATGGGTAAGCAGTTCATTGTTGGCTGCCTGCTGGCATATGATCATAACATTGTGTATAAATACTCACCCAGTAGCTAACTTTTATAATATTAATTAACTACTTCATGATCTTGAACTTCTACAGATTACATTCTCTTTTGTGCTATTATAATCACTGCTTGTTGCTTCATGCTTAAATGAGTCTCAGATAGACTGTATTTAGTGATTTTACAGCTTTTTTCTACTTCTGATCAGTTCTGCACTGGCAGATTTGTCTCTTACTTAATTTAAAAGCTGTATTGATAGTTCAGCTCTGATTAACATGTTTTTCTAATTAAAGAAAATGTGAATACTAAAAATATCTCTGTAATAATAAAGATCTGAGCTGTGAGTGCATGCACTTTCATAACTTCATAGAGCTAGTAAAATCATAACATTTTCAAAAATATTTCATAAAAGGTTTATATTTCAATAGATATAATCTTCTTCAATACATAGCTTCAGATAATTTATATAAAACATTTTTCAGAATTGTCATTTGAAATTTAAGTTCATTTTTCAAATTATATTCATTGAAATTTCATATGTAAATCACTAGCTGATTCTTATCAGAATAAGATATTGAACTTAATCTGAGATAGTTCATCTCATCAAACTGATCTTTTCAGATGAGAAGCAGATTCAAGATCTGTGTTATCTGAAGATTTAATACATGAAGATGTGTGAGAGTAGATATTTTACTATTTAACTAATTAATAATTGACACTTAGAACTCAGAGATGAGATGAATTTCTCTCAGATCAAGATAGTCAATGTGTGAATAATTGATAAGGAACTGAAGTAGTGATCTCTGAATAGTATGAATTCTATGTAAATAGCATTGTTTCAACAACAACAGATGAATATGTTGTGAAATAAAATTAAAAATATTGTGATAGACATTGAGATAACTCTTGAGGCAGTAGTACAGATGAAGGTCAATTGTCTCAAGACTGAGCATTAATTTTAGTAAATGAGTAATACCTGTGAACTTGATCATTGCTACAGCTTCAAAATCAGTGACTTTCAACATGTTCCAATCAAAAATCATTTGAGACCTCAGGTTGGCTGGCTCAAGATGTTTGTGCGCAGCTGGGATTTTACTCACATCAGTCTCGACTTTCATTGAGACACTCAGGGCGAGATTTTGAATAGAATCTCCAAGGCGAGCGTCATTACGCCAGTCAAGCTTCTCCATTAGGGTCATGATATCACACGATGGTACACTGCAGGGCACGGTGTTACCGTAGACAGCTAGCGAGTTCACTATTATGCCACTCGTAGCGAGAGCGGATATACTTAAGCGGTAGACCTGTGACGCTCGAACCCAAATCCTGTCCATGCAGAGTCGAAACTTCATTGTGGCGTCCCTAGATAGTTATCGCGTCGAGGTTGACACTATCTAGTCGCCCAAAAGACCAAGTGCAGACAATAGAAATGAAACGATATATTCGTCGGACTGCGCATCTTGCTCCTTTTGTCGCGCCCGTAGCCAGGCCAAATCTGCTTCGGCAACAAGGCGGTCTTGGTCATTGCATTCCTCCTTGGAAATGACGATAATAGGGCGCAGGCCCTTAAAGCCCGGGGGGGGCTTGAAGGACAGATTGTTTTCGCGTGCCAAGGTTGCATGTACGGCGGCCATCACAGTCCCGTCATCAGGATTGCTCGCCAGCTGTCGAGTCCTGGCGGACACGATTCTCTCCATCTCGGAATGATCATATACAACTGCCATTATTGTCAGATGCAGAGCAGCAGGGCCGAGATTAGGGTGCGATGCTAGAGCGCAGAGGCACGGAGGCTCGACTCCGTCAAGTCCGTGGTTTTCTGTCTGAAAAACTCTTGAAGTGAGGCCCAAGACAAGGTATGCGACACACTCTGTTGGTCAGACGAAGGCTCGATGGTCTCAAGATCAATATTTTCGACGATCTTCTCTACCACTTCGGGTGGTAGGTCGTAAAGATAGTGGCCTTTTGTTACAGCCATTTTCGTCGGGTAGAGAGCAGATAGATGGGATATCGACACGAAGGCGTTCAATAGAGAATCAATATATATAGCATCAGCGGTGGAATGAGATGAGGAGGCGGAAGAACAATAAATTGCGGCCACGGCTGACATTTCTGAAGTCGACTCGCTCGCCGCCCATCTGATCTTAACCTGGGGTGTATAAATGAAGATCCCTGATTGGTTTGACGTGCTGCGTGTGGCTGATATTTCTTCGTGTCAAGGGTTTATTTACAAGACAAGCAAGCTTCATATTTGGCAGCCTAAAAAGTCACTGTCCAAGTGTCCATCCGCTACGTTTTGAACGAGCGCGAGATTCTTTTTTTCATCAATTTCTTCACTCATTCGCAATACGTACGGAGTGCAGAATTCAGAGAATCAAATGTCCCATAATCCGGCCGGGCGAAAGATCCCGAAGAAGTCGCGCAACGGCTGCCAACAATGCAAGGCAAGAAAAGTCAAAGTAGGTCTTCTCGAATTATCCCATGTCGGGCCTGTGAGACGTAATATCTGGAAGTTCTTCCTTTGAAAAGCGACTCTGTAACTACCAGCGATGTTATGTTGACTTGCCTCGTTGAAAGTGTGATGAACAAGCACCGTGCTGCCGCAACTGCAAGTATCGCCAGGTGAACTGCAGTTTTCGGTCACAATGGGGCCAACCTTCCAGCTTTATATCATATAGATATCCCCAAGCGTCGAACCAAGTGCAAAAGAACAACTTGCTTTTGTCTGCTCGCTCCCCCCTGGTCCCCCCCCTCCAGTCAGCAGCACACAATGGAGCCACGCCATTACAGGAACTCGAGTTGATGCATCATTACGCTACCACTGCATTCGTCTCTCTCGCCGACTACGAAGTATACAGATCCGTGTGGCAGGTAACTGTCCCTCGAGAGGCGCAATCATATCGATTTCTCATGCACGTCATCCTCGCCATATCCGCGCTACACATCAGCCATCTTCGCGACTCTGAAAATGGGAAAGGGTTGCCGTACAAGGAATTGGCACGCACACACTACGATGATGCCGTGGCCACATTTCGTTCAACGGTGCCGCAAATGACAAAATCTAATAGCAGCGCCGTTTTTGCCTTCTCGCACTTGACAATCTACTTTGCGTTCGGCTCGTCAAAATTCTCAGTCAACAATGGGCGAATGGAAGACCCGATTGGCGAGCTGCTCGACGTTTTCACCCTTCTCAGAACTGCTATGGAGACTCTACGATCGTCCTGGGACTCCCTTGCAGATGGCCCGCTGGCTGTACTCCTCCAACGTGGGCCAGCGATTACAGACCGTCAGTACCTCCCTCCAGACATTGCCATGGGGCTCGAACTCATGGAGCAATTCTGTCAGAGCTTGCCTGCCATGCGAGATAACGACGGGACGGTCAACGAGACCTATCAAGTTGCCATCCAGCAACTTTGGGACTCCTTCGTCATGGCGGAAACGAAACGCAAGGACTGGTCGATGGCTCTGCGATTCCCGATCATATTTTCTGAGCAGACTCTGCTGTCCTTGAGGCGGCGAGAACCAACTGCCTTGGTACTTCTGGCACACTTCTGTGTTTTGTTACATCGAGCACCGACGCGTTGGTGGGCGGAGGGCTGGAGTGAGCAAGTCATTGATGCCGTCTTTAGAAGCCTAGATCAGCGCTGGAGGCATGCAATGGCATGGCCGATGAAAGCCATGGGTGTGGACCTGCGAAACATGGATTCAAGTGCTGCTGAATTGTGATATCCATTAATATATGAAATAATGCCATGAACTTTTCTGGTGCGAAATGAGCCTCCTGCGCTACTCCCTTCATCATTCGTAGCCCACCCCTGAACAATGTTATGGAGGACATTATTAATAGTAAACAAATCACCCTAACCAAACGATACACTCCAAGGCGAGCAAGGTGCAAATGAAGAGTATCATTTTATCTACCTACTTCTAAACGTGATGCTAATAACAAAATATGACCGAGAAAACAAAACAAATGAGAAATGCAAGTGTACGGAGACAAACAAAATACGAGCAACGCCACCTTAAATAAAAGCATTCAACCCTCGCGGCAACCTCCCAACTGCCAGTTGACAAAAAGAAAATCGTAGTATAGAAGCACACACGTTCCCACGAGTATAATAGGTATCCCTCAAGCCAAGCCCCTCGTTGCGATAGCATGTCTCGCATATGTTGTCTCCACGAAACTGGGCCTTTGGTTCCTCGTTGGCTCCGGATTAACATAACGAACGCTGGCTACTCCAAGCTCTTCAGGATGCATATCCATGCCGATGGATTTCAACATTGCATCCCCCCTCAGCAACTCTGAAATCAGGCCCGGGTGCACAACATTCAGCAGCACCATGAGGATCCACATCAGCGCGGCGTCGAAAATATAAAGGTAAACCTCATTTCGCAATAGGGTGCCGTCAGCGCCCTGAACATATTCGGCGACTCGAAAGATGGAACGGATCATGATGAGGACAGAGACTGCGTAGAGAGAATAGAGGTATTTACGCCAGGAGACCCGGATGGAAAGTGAGGCCGTGGTTGGACTGGCGGCCATCCGGCGGTGAAAGATGACCGAGACAATGATGAAGAGGCCGAAAAAGATAAGTTGGATGCACAGGCCGACGATGATTATCTTTTGGCCTAACGAGAGGTTCGAATCTGTGCCGCTAGCCATGATCCCGCCGCCTAAATTTCGCGTTTAGCTTGATCCATATATTCCATAACTACACCTCTAGAACCATTGCGCGAAATAGACAATTTGGCGATGAAGCGCTGGTTTCAACGGACAATACGTACCAGCACCCTGGACAACGAAGGAAAGGACGTCGCCAGTGACAAAAATCTTGGTCATCCAAGTTCTTCGTATTACCGAAAGCTTTTCTCCGTGAAGAATGGCAATGATGCGCCCTAGTTCCATGTAAATCGACGCAGCAAACAGAGCCGGTGCGAGTAGTAGAAACAGCGACTGGATAATATACGGGATATCTGTGAATATGGGCGCCTGGGTACTTGAGACGACGCGCGCACTGTATCCTACAACCTCAACTGAACTGGATATAAGCAAACATGTAACACTCATAAACCGACAATGGCAGCGTCAATCACTCACAGATGCCCCCAATGACAATAGGGATAAAAAACCAGACACGTTTCTTGACAAGTTGGAAGGTATGAAAGCTAGTTGTAGGCAAAAACAGTACAATGAAGATAACTGCTGCAGCCTTCGAAGGCGTGTATTTGTAGAAGTCATGGAATTCCTCTTGAGCCATATTGTCGGAAATTTCGTGCGACAGACAGTTAACGAAAAGGAGGAAAGACAACGAAGTGCAGAGCTCTATGTAAATATATATATATATATATATACATACATATATAGAGAGAGGGATAAAGAGGGAGAGCCGACAACAAGCGACCTAGGAATGGTCTCTTTTATATTAAATAGAAAAGGACATTGCAATGCTGGAAAGAATCAACAATTCCCATTTCCCATTTCCCAATTCCCAATAAAAATAACAGTCTGGAGTACTCGTAATGCGATCTGCTCTGAAACTGAGCCAGATCCAAACTTCGCCTCCTATTGCTTACGTCTGGCGCCATCCCACTTGTACTCACTCACTCAATCATAGCATAGTTGTTCAAGTGCTGGCTCTCGGATTGATTTCCATCTTGAGAATCTTTAATTCAGGGCGGTAAAGAAGGAAAATAAGGTTGTTGGCACTTTCGGATATGTCAACAGCCAAGGTTTCGGGCTGAGAGGTCGTGTTCGGACACTAGACTAGATCTGGCCTAGTCTGCAGCGCCAACCCGAAACCTTCCAAACCTTCCCAAGTTGGTTGGAAGTCACATGATACGATAACCCTAACCCGAACCCGAGGTTGTTGTTTACGGATCTGTACTCCGTATGCCCAGCCCAGGTACATGTATGTACATATGAATTATAAATAATGTTGCCTAGAGTTGGAAGTGGCCAGATCCAGCTGGAATAACACCTTAAATTAGAACTTTAGGCGCTAATTGGACTTGGCTGCCCCATTGAATTTCTTGTTCAAGGTGGGGTGGGTTGCGATGAATCATTGCCCAATTCTTCGCCTCGATCGAACGAAAGCAACCATTCCTCCTTTGCTGGGGAATTTGTTTGTGAGGGGACCGAAAGCCTCAGGGAAGGGGGATGAAATGGCAACCAAAGATAGGACCTACCAATGACCCTAGCGTCAGGTCTTCATCGCGTTGGCAGGCAGCACGCTGGTGATTTGTGAACAGACGCCTGTAATGGCGGCCGTGCTTGCAGTGCAGGCCATGTTTCCCAACGTCGGCGGCGCAATCGGGCAAACGATTGCTACTTTCGCTGGGGAACTTGCCGAGTTTTCGCTAGATGAATCGCAGGGCAATCTGACTTCAATATATCATGATCTGACAGTGCAGTTGTCATACCCCGTTGTGTCCCCAACGCGTACGGCGAGGCGCAAAAGCATATATGCTCATTGGGAGTACGACGTTTCCAATTCTTGCTATTGACTCGACGACGATATCAAGGTCAAAAACTTTAAGCAGGCCAAGGGCCGTGTGATCTAGTTATTGTTCAAATTCGGCGTTTTAGTTGGCAATCCCAAACAGGCAGGGCACAAAGAGGTTCAGGCCCGTTTCATAAAGGAAAATTGTCTTGAAAATGAGCATCACATATCAATAAACTACTCGCATGGGCAGGGATGAATGCAGAGAAGTGTAATTTCTAGAGCATAGGAATTATTTTACTTCATGCCTACGATTAATTATAATACAATTGTCATTCATAGCCTGGCACTTCCTGAAATCGTAGCCTTCGACGCAAATGTCGGGGGGGAGGGGTCCAGCGGACCCTTTAGCCAATTTACCATTCTGCGTGCCGCAGTGATAGGATTCAAGCCGTCGGCTGTGCAAAGGAATGAAGTGTCAGCAGTGACCTCGGCATAGGTAGGGAGGAACATACCGTAGCCGATGAACGGTCTATGGACCTGATATCCCATCATTTCGACGATGCGTCGCGGGATCTCCGTGAGTCTTCGGGGATCGACTGCCAGGACTTGGTTTTCTATCGGTCGGATCTGTTGCGGGATTGGAGAGTTAGTAGGATCGTCGCAACCGGGAAGGAGTTAGTTTTCTCACGTAGGGCTGGCAGTATTGGACTGTTGCGCTCTTCCGTGGTTTGATGGAGTTATTCGGTCCACCGCAATGCCACGTCGTGGCAAGGAAGTAGACGACGCTCCCTGGGGGGCAGACCATCGGGACACCCTCTTCGTACTTTGGACGCCGATCGGCCCCCCAGGTATGACTACCAGGGATGACGCGTGTGGCGCCGTTCTCGGCAGTAAATTCATCGAATGCTTTCAGGACAATGAGTCAGTGGAATCTTCTCGTCGTAGGGGCTCCTTGGAATGGCATACCAAGTATTATCGCAGTGCCCAGCGGCATACGCGGACGCGGGAGGTGACAGAAGGCGTCATCTACATGCTTCGTGATTTAGTTAGCTATCAGCAAACCGTACCTTCCTTAGTTTCGCAGGCTTACCGTGATGCAAGTCCTGGTTGGCCTCGCCGGGGTTGATCTGGATGGTATGGAAGGCGGTAATATTGTACCCCGTATCCAAAAAGTAGTCGTTCAACGCCAGCACTCGAGGAAGCATAGCAAATTTGTCAAACGCTCTCGTCCTACCAACAACACGAAATACACATTAACCTCACCCTCCAAAGAGTCAATATAACAGTGACAGCAATCTGTACATACTTGTTTAGCAGCGAGTATATCCGATTCGTATTCAGTCCCTCAAACGGGTTCCGACCTTTGATAGGATCGGAGCCACTCAGCCGGTCGATCTCAGCCTTTGCAGCGTCCGCCTCTTCTTTTGGGAAGCAGTTCTCAAGAACGACGTAGCCGTGGCGTAGACAGTGCTCCACGTTAGCGCGATCGACGGGGTCCGCGGGCATGGCGGCTTTCATCATGCCCATCGCCTGAAGCTGCGAGTCCTGTGCGGGTGCAGACATAGTTCAAGGTAAGTTTGAAGCTAAGCAGTGGAAACGAGAAATTTCAGTAGGTATAATAATGTATAAGAATTAGAATGATTTCATGCGGTGCTGTATATGGCAGAAGACAAGACAATGTTAAATATGAGAGCGGGCGGCATGCGGGGAGTGTAATTGACGGAGAATCATAATCTCCCCACATCAAATCAAGATGCTCAGGATAGCGCTGGAGTAAGTAAGTTATTTACCTCGGTACTTATACATACAAGCCAGTCGGTTCACGGTAGTGCTGCGGCGCTTGCACTTGCAGTTAAATCGCTTATTGTTGAGTGTACAGAAAATCTGTGGCCGAGCAGCCTCTTGATAAGCAGGCACATTTTGTATAGAGAGATGTGGAACATACTGTGTCAGTTCAAACACTCACCGTTGACGATGCTTAGTCTAATTCAGAGGGCCAAGGGCATGACGCCCGGTAGTTATTCAGTCGGAACATTTTCATTCTGTCACCACGCGACTTGGATCATCCCAAGAATGCGGTTAAAGATCTTCGGTTTTAGAAGGTATCATTCAGTCTCTGGATGAGTGAGAATCAGGATGACAGCTGAGATCTATAGGTCATTCAAGTGACTAGGCCATGGCATCGACAAAGGTGAATGCGACTATGGCATTTGCGGCAATAAGGGACTTAAAGAAGCCGGCTATCAATTTCACTAAAGGTACTATGCATCATCTTCCGTGGAATAAAAATCAATCTTGGGCGACCATAATAAGTTGGTTCTCTCTACGGATTACACCCAACGAAGCCCTTCCACAAGGAAAAGAATCACCGCAAATGTTTAAGGTTGCAAAATCTACCGAGCTGACCGGTTTACGGTTTGAGTTCTGAAAGGAGCTTTGATTTAAATTTTTAGCAGCTTGAGACACCTTTCGTGGTTTTCAAAAAGTAATACGAAGGAATCAACCCTGAAATTACACATGCTCATTGAGCAAGATCTTTCAAAGAAAGTTGATACTTAGCATGACGGTTTCATTGTCTATATTTTATTACAACAGTTCTTTGCAAGAATGCTACTAGTGTGCGTGTTCACCACAGAAGCACTTTGAACTGATGTCTTTTTATAGAACTCATGTCACATGGGTCATTTTGAAAATATTCAGAACTTAAATAATGTACAGCAACTGGTCTATTTGTTGAGGGAATATCGATTTATAGTGGATCCATCCATGATTGTTCATAAAATACTGGCATGCACTTCACCATCGGAGGAGGCTTCTTGTTCCAGTTCACCAATTCATCTTTGTGGTATGAACTGGAATCATGCACAACGTTGTGGACATACCCACGTACATCTTTCGCTTCTCGAGCGTTCGAATATTCATATGCAACATTGACGGCGGGCACCGCCAGGATCTTTCCCTGCCCGATCCTCCACAAGTCTTTGCCAAGCAGAGTCGGCTCACCCGAGTAGCACTCGTCTGGGTCCGAGCTGCGGAAGGTGACCTTCCGTTCGATGAACGGGGCCGCATCAAGCGTAACCATTCCGCCCCAGCAAGAGTAGACCTGCAGTGGAAGTAATTTTTTATATCTATCTGCGCTCGGAGGATCGTCGAAGAACATATCTTGGGCTAGCCAGTGCTTTGCATCGTGCGAAACCTCGAAGAATAGATTTCCCGACATCGATCGGGAGACCCACGAGTCATAGAATGACCCGGCTCCGGCATTCCAGTCAAATGCACACGTCATGACGGCCGATTGTAGACGGTGCTGATGCATCAGCTCTAGAATGTCCTCTGGGCAGAGGACAATGTCGTTTATGAAGATGATGATGGCATCGGAGGCGACTGGGCTGGATCGGCTGAATCGGCTGTACCAGCGTTCGCTGCCCTCGAATAAAGGCATGAGAGCTTGATTGCGGAGCTCGGCCAGAGCTGTGATTCGGTTTTCGCCTTCGGCCATGGGGTCTAGGTGACTCCGGGACAGAAAATATCGAACCCCAAGGAAATTGAGTTCGTTCTTGAGGCCAGCAAGGATCTCGTATGTGCCGTCGGTCGACCGACCCTCCACGATAGATAACGCGCAGTATTCGGGCCCCAGATATCGGACCGCCTTCATGATCGCTCCCATGAGCGGGATAATGATGTGGACTGCTTGATGCAGGTCCAAAGCGAAGAAATATTGGATTTGCGAGCGGGGCAGGCTCCCCTCCTGGATACGCAAATCGTTGTACCGTGGGTCGATGGTTGCAGGGCAATCAAGTTTCGCAGTTACGTTCATGTCGTGGTTCATGATACTGCAAACAAAGTCGTGAACCTCTTCGAGGGTGCGAGAGCGACCCTCTCCTATGCCCGAGTGTAGCTTGCTGGATACATCGGCCGGGTTAAAGCTAACACACGAGTCTGTAATATTGTTGATTCGAATGCCATTGATCGGTGATGAGGATGAAGTCCTCTGTCTTGAATAGATGTAGACTATTAAGCCAAGGATTGGAATGAGAATGGTGAACTGCAGGAGGTGCCGCAGAAGCTGTCGGTTCATTTCCAATGTGGTGATGCGTGAATCGAGGAGAGCGGGAATTAATATGATAGTCACTGGATAGCCTGTGTCTACTCGCCCCAGAAGGTATTCATCATTTGAAGATATCGAGAGACAGAGATTGAGAGACAGAATAGAAGAAGTCCTTCTGTGAAAAATTGACAAGTTGAGCAAAGCTGAAATTGCAGTTGAATGAGATTTTCTGTTTCCTTAAAGACTTAGCTCAGTATATTCCGTAGTTAACAGGCCTCAGCGGCTGTTTCACGCCGCCCCCTTTAGCTTGATAGCCAATTAATCTATGCATGGCATAATTGTGAACGGGCAGGTCGTTGAGCATGATTGGGAAGAAGATGAACAGGGGTACTCCGTAATCTGAATATAATTAAAGAAAAAACTTAAGGGGCAGGGGGGGGGGGGAGAGAAGGGAGTTGGGCAAAGCAAAATCAGTGTTCGATTTTGAGCAGTCTCTCTCGTCTGAAGATAAGGCACTACTACAGATACATGTAGAATGCCTTTACTGTTTTTGAATTCCAAAACAATCATTGGACAAAAGATGAAGAAAGATCAGCGGTTGATCAGTTCAAGTCACCGAGTTAAAAATTAACTTAAAAGTGCCACTTTGAATAGGGAGATATCTGCGTAGAGTAAGCATGCCACCAGTCGCATTAGAGCGCTTGGCGAGTGAGAACTATCCATAAATTAATCTTAAAATATGGATTTAGTACAAAATAGTAAGCAGCCTGCCTGCCTTCATAATGGACTGAATAGTGACAAATCTTCTTGAGAATTTCTCTATCATCTTGTCTGGGCTCTGGAGGGAAGAGCAAGCATTCTACATAGCATCTTCAATTCACCGCTCAGATTTGATCAACTGGTTGCTCAGGTTGGTAATATCAAGCCAATAAGAGATCATGAAATGACCGGCAGAAAAAGTATGCTTAAATATCCTCATTCCCAGACGAGAAGGTAATACGGAATATATGTACTCTGTTTATGGGTATAACTGTATACTACTCTGTACATGTATGTACACTACAGTAAGACTGCATACTTAGCAAATTAACTAAAGGTTATATGGAGGGGGTCTGCGCTGGCGTTATAACCACTTTTGAAAAGAAATAGCGTATTGTTATACTGGATTTTACGTATGAAAGAAAAGCTAGTGTTTTGAAGTAGAATAAATGAACAAAAAGAATTATCACGACATTTGAAATCTAAAAATATGAAAAGTTATTCAATTTTTTAAAAATGATCAAAACTGCTTTATTTCTACTATATAACTCTCTATATGTTGCAGTTTTTCTCTTTCTTTCTTCATATTTAATAATAAATTGATTGTGTAATTAGCCAGGTAGACAGTGTAATTATAAATTTCTAGGAGCGGGTGTTTGAGGAGTCATCGCTTTCTCAAGAATTATGTTTAACTGGTTGAACGTAACGGGTTTCGTCAGGAAAATATCAACACCAGAGCTGAGTGCTTTCTGCTGCACATCAGCACTAACCAATCCTGTCAGTGCTATAATGAGAGCGGGCCTCCACTCTTGCTGGGGTGTAATGTCGTTTCTCAATTTCTGTTCGAGACGACGGATTTCTTGTGTTGAAGTCAGGCCATCCATGACCGGCATTGAAATATCTAAAACCCACTGGTTAGTAAAGAAGAGGAGACATGAAAAGATTTCTGAAGGGCGTCCCTACCCATCAGTATGACCCGAAACTTTCGCGGTGCAGCTTTGAAAGCTTCGTACGCTTCTAACCCATTGGTGGCAGTGGCATATGGATACTTTCTTCTTTTCGCATAGGCCGCGAGTAGCTTCAGATTGATATCGTTATCGTCAACCAATAAAGCGGCAGGAGCACCGATATCAATTTTTTTTACTTCCAGTATTGGCTCTTCCATAGTCCGTCGAACAGTCACTTGGTTCGGGCTGGGAATTTCAGTCAACGTATAATCTGGCCCGAGTGTCGGGGACGCTTGTTGCGAAACGCATAAATTTTCCAGCTTGGACAATGTCAACGGTATCATTAAACTTTCGGCTTTTTCGGTGCTAAGTGAAGGCATTGGTGAAGTCACTGGCTCGAGCGCGTGAGCCTCTCTCTCAATCTCGCCTACATTTCCTTCGGTGAATTGAGCTAATCGTTCTATGCAAGCCTCGAATGCTTTTGCCAATTTGCGAGGCCCACAAGGCTGGCAAATGAACTCAGTAATACCAAGAGCACCATGCCGCTGTGTCGAATCAGTCAGAATTTGTACAGTATCAAATGAGTCGCATATGACTATGACTGGGGACGGGTCCTTGGCGGCACATCTGGCTCGTTGTAATGCTTTTTCGCCTGCATGAGTCGCGATATAGAAATGACATATCGGAATATTCTGGGAATCGTGTACGGGGTGTGTTTCCATGTTAAACCACTCTTTGCACATACGTTCCAAAGCTTTGCGCAAGAGAAATGTACCTTCGTCTTGTAATTCAGGATCCGTATCAAATCCGATGAACCCCACGGCCCTGCCACGGGTAAATTCTTGCACGTTTGTCATCGAGCCGAGCTCATCATCAGTCTGCTCGCTGCATTTTGAAGGTAAACTGAGCTCAACCATGGCAGAAATTACGGTGCCCATGGCCTGAACAGACTTGACTTCAATCTCGCCACCAAGTGACGAGATCGCTTGCTGAACAATGCTCAGCCCTAAGCCATTTCCGGGGACAAAAGGGTCTTCTTGTGAAAAGGGTGTAAAGAGATCGTTCCTCAAATATTCGCCACTAATTCCCTTGCCAGTATCTGTGATCGTCAGTGTAACCCTTGACTTGATATCTGTGGGATTTGTCCCAGAGGAAATGCTACCTCGGGTCAACGCCTGCTTTTTGAGTATGTTTGTCACTGGGGATGAGCTCAATTTGACAGAGATGAAGCCTGCGTTTGTATACTTAAGCGCATTTCCAAAAAGGTTCATCAGGATTCGGCGCCAGGCGCCAGCTTGTGTGTCAAAGCTCCAGCAGGTGCGATCAATGTCGACTATGATCGTGATTGGCGCGTTAATAGGGCAGGTAATCTTTTTAGACTGGCGGGGAAAGTCGTATCCGTTCGCAGTCGGTTGAGCATTAGCACTCTTCTGAGACATCGAATTGGACAAGTTACAGAAGCTGTTGCCCGCATAGACGGCTTCCACGACCTCTTCAAGGACTACATCGAGTTGTGTATTCGATTTAACGCTTGTTCTCTCACTCTGCATCGCTCGCATTGATTTATTTTGGTTCGAATTGGAGTAACCAATTGCACTTTTTGGATTGTTGGGCCTCCCAGAGACCCAAGGAGCTTGAGACCCAGTCATGGTTTTGGCTTCAGTGAAATCAAGGAGATGGTCAATGATATCGAGGAGCGTTCGACTGCAGCATCCGATCGTGCGGACCATTTCATGCTGTATTTTTTTCATAGAGGATTCGCTCAACAGCTCCAACGTTCCATTAATACCATGGAGGGGGCTTCGGAGTTCATGCGAGATACTGCTGATCAAATTTACTTTCGCCCTGTCGGCCATTTCAATGTCGAGCCGAGTAATTTCAGCCATAGTACTGTTACCAAAGGCATACAAATATGTAAGTTCATCCTCCGCCGAAAAAACTCGCGTTGGAGTATTGGTCCAAGCAAAAGAGCCGGAAAACCACCTTAGCCGGTGCGAGTCCCAAAGAGGATAAAATGCGATACTGCGGGCACGCGGGAAAATTCGGATGAGTGTTTCCGCATCCTGTTTTAGAATAGGCTTACGGCTTCTCTTCCGCCCTGTTCGCTGGTGCGCCCGCCGGGCGGCTGGAGTGGCGGAATGTGCTTTTCCCATGGGCTTTGATGAATCGTCGCTGCTGTCGCCAGAAGAAATGGCCCCATTTTCATCGAAATTGAAAATTTTGCCTTGAGGATAACGACACAGAAGACGCTTGAGGAAGTTTTCGCTTAAAGAGAGCTTCCCTTCGATAATGCGGTCATTGTTAATGCTCGATGTTTCGGTCATCGAGAAACCGAACGTTTCGCATGAATACGTTTCATCGACACTGACGGTTGTTTTCATGGGGACTGCCGGCTGGCCCGACTCAGGAAACGGATCATTATCCTCGCTACTTGACACTGGTGGTTCGGAAGCACTGCTGTCAAAACTAGAATAATCGGTTTGATTGGTACCTTGAGTAAGCCCGCCATAAGAACGGATATTGGCGTCGAAAAAAATGACACCCTCGACCTCAAGAGATTCGCGAATAATATTCGCGGCGCGGGAAAATGTCCGTTGCATTTTGGTAGGAAGGCTGTCGCTCGACAAGTGCTTAGCTGACGCTGCCTTTGCCGTTAGCCGCGATTGAGTGGATTTGTCATTGGATTTGAACCCATAAGGCGTAGCAGACATTTTCACCTGCAAGGTTGCCGCTTGTTCTTTTTGTAACTCCTCAGCGGGATTCAAAGCTTTATGTCTTCCTGAAGGTTCACATTCTAAATCGTTCATTGTGTCACGGTATCCGCTCCTCCCTCCATGCAAGGTGTCAGAAATATTTTGTAAGTCCTGCTGCTGGGTATTCAGACCGCCTTCGGGCAGCTCGGATTGCTCCATGGCTGGGTCTTGCAGAGCGGCATCTCTCCAAGAACCGCGAAGAGTTGCTCTACGTTCGAGAAAACTTCCCAGCCCAGCGATCATCCTTTCACCCCGTCGGTGCTTGTCCTTCAATCGAGCTAGATCTAAATGGTTCATGATCGTGGTTGCCGTATCTTTCATAAATTGCAACGAGGCCGAATCGATGCTTTCACGAGGGGAGTCGTCCAATATGCAATAAGAACCTATCGTAATCCCTTTAGGACTTTGTATCGGAACACCTGCGTAAAATCTCGCAGACGGATAGCCTTTGACAAATTCGCGATCCTTGAATCGATCATCCTTTGATAGGTCCGGAACCACGAATGCGGTTCCACCTTCGACAACACTGTCATCTTCCCCAGGATATTTCTGTGGTAGAAGGGCCACGTATTTGCAAATACAATTTTCCTTGGGGAGTACTGCGCAACCCAGCCATAGTTGGTCTCCCGGCTCGTGCAGCGTATCATCTTGCAAACTGAGAGTTCTTGTCGCTTCTGCAAGGATATGCTGATAGCAGCGATCAAAAAGGGATATCGTAGCCCGTCGGGCATTTAATCTTAACGCCCCCAGTTGGGCGAAGGCCGTGAGCGCGGTATCACGAGAGGAGCGTGGGGGCCCGCCATCTATACTCGGGGGACAAATCCGAGATTTACTGCTGAGATCTGGGCCGGTAGGCCTTGAATTGTAGTATCTGAACAAGCACCGTATTAGCCAGCATTGCAATTGGGAGATTATAGGGGCAAAATCAGCAGCATGTCGAGTCTTTAAACCTACTTGTAGAATTCTCTCTCTTGCGTCAACCGAAAGACCGGCGGCTCTGCCGACGGGGAGACCATCACATGTGGACGCGCGCTGTCGCCCTGTTAAAGCACCGTTGAACACTTTCAGGTGGGTGCGGCGTAAAAGCAGAGAGAGATAGATATACACAAAAATTTGGCCAGAGTCGCCCGCTGTTTGAATTTCAGCAATAGTTATTACCGAGTCAGAGGAAGTTGGAGGCACGCTATCAAGCACATAAGACCATCCGCTTCCAACACAGCTGATCTAGGTCAAGACCACAACTAAACTATCAGACACAGGTAGTGAAAGCAAAAGAAATACGGAATAAAAATGGATAAAATTGAAAAAAAAATGGAAAAAAAATGGAGCGAAAATAGAGCGAGAACGCGAATGCTCCCTTCCAGAGAGAAGTTCATGAGCTCTATCTTTATATTCCAGTAAGATGCGTATCTGTGTAACTCCTAAGATATAGCTTTCCCCTCATTTTCCTTCCCATAGGTATAAGATAGATGTTGAATGAATTGTGTGGCATGTGGTTCATCCATACTCATGATCAGAGAAAAAAATCTTGTTATCTTGGTAGTTACTCTTGAGTACGGAGTAACTAGTTGGATGAAGGGCCTAGATGTGGCGTAACCGAGAGGTTCGGGTCAACTACTGGATTGATTGGTATTTAACAATGGCTAATGAACCCGACGAATAAGGATCAAGAAAGCATGGCATCTCGGCAGATGTTTGTTCAACACCTGGGCACCGACATCCCGAACCCTAACCCCAATGTGGGACATCAAAAAGAACCTTGGAATGGCTATGAATGCTGAAGTCCACTGTATCTCAGCATACTGTAGTTAGTACAGTACATGTAATGTACAAGCCGGGGCTATCTTGATAATATAACTTAATCATTTAACGGCCCGCATGTAACTTACCCATCATTTCTGAATCAGCCATCGTCCTCCAGTGGCATTTGGCCCGGTCTTCAACGAGCATCCCTGCCCGTCAAGCTTGAGTGAGCCTGAGATGCCTCTTTACATCTTGTGCTTGTCAAGATCGATAAAGACCCCGGTGGTTGCAATGCTGTAGGTATATGGCCAACAATATCACAATCTCTCTTCCGGCAAACTGCGAATCCAAAATCTCCGATACTCCAAAGCCGGAGAGTCAGGTTTCAAGCCCAACCACTCATTAATCCATTGGCAAGCTTAAAGACCCATCAATTGACACCCCACAATTGATTGTGGTGGCGACTAGACCAAAAGTTCAAGGTTTTACTACTACAGCGTCGCTAGTGAAGAACAACCCATATAGACTACCCAAGCACCATGCGGGGTATGTATGCATATACTACGTACAAACTTGACGAAAACCTCAATATATCCTGAAACAGAGAAGGGCGGCCTGTTACGTTACAACTTTACAACTGTGACTCCTGTCGAAGGTTTTTCTCCAATAGCCTAGCTCCAAATCAAATTTTTATGTCATCTTGTGTCTACCAGATCTGGGACAGGGAAACAGATAGCAAGAAAGAAATTGTTGCTGAGTGCCCGTAGAAACGACTCCGAATAACATTATCTCTATTGACTATTAATTTACAGAGTACAAGAATGATACATAAACAAACTTTTGAGAAGGAATATTCTATTACTTTTTGTAAAACGGGAATTCGAAAATCAGATGAAAATAAGACAAAAAGCTGCGTTATTTTTCGCTTTGTGCCTTTCGCAATGGCGATGACCAAATCTATAATACATCTTATTCCACCAACCACTCTGGGTAAAGTTTCTACTTGATAGTACTTACCCAGTCAAACATTTTCTCTCGAAATATGACTGTGTCACGGATGTACCAAATCATATTCGATCTAACGTGCCACCGGATAGGGTTGATCTGTATCGCGTACACGGGTCCTTCGTCAAAAGCTATATATGCCAAACGGTGTTGAGCCATGTTTGAAAGACATTCAGCTACCAGTTTTCGAAGTTTAAGATGGCTCAGTTCTTGCATGTCAAAGCTCAAATCACCAGCAAAGTCAATATGGAGCGCACGCAATAGGGGAAGTTGAAATATTAAATGGACGTCGGCCTTCGCGTGGAGCAATGATAAAGATGAATCAGCAGACATTCTACATCTAGATCATAACGATTGACTGACCTGGTTCTGCTCGAGGATTTTAAACCCGAGTTCCTCCAACTTTGTGCAGCGTGAGGACAGTGAGGCCAAAAGTTTTCGATCAAGAAGGTATTCGCTTTCATCTGGCCCTTGCGCATGTATTGCAAGGACCCTTAAGGACTTAAAATGCTCGCTTATTATGGTTTCCAGGAATATTGAAATGGGGGGAAGAGGTCGGGGTAATAAACAAGCTGTAAGTAGGAAGACCTCCAGACCATTACATGAGCAGATAAAGTTAGTTAATCCTTCAGATATCAGGTTTGTACGCAGAGTTGTCGGCCGCATGCCCGCCGCAACAGCCCCTTCCCAAAAGCCGTTGTAATCGTCTGGCTGGAGCAAAGAACCAACTTCTAGTGTCAGATCCCTTAAACACGCAGCAGATATATGTTGCCAGAGAGATGGAGCTGACCATCCCACATTGGAAAATTTTCTCAGATCAAGGGATTTTAGGTTAAGAGTCCTTGGGCCAGGCCAGCCAGAAAAAATGACATCAAGAGACAATATTACATCTTCATCCGCCCAGATGGCCAGTTCACTCAGCTGTTCTGTAGAATATAGCGCATTTCCAACAGATTGAAGAGCCGATGTGATTTTGACGTCAATAATGTTCAAGGAGCGTAGTTTCGAAAACCCCCCGAGTTTCAATGTTGGATGAAAATATGGTGTTGGGCTGCCGTCTGTAGCCACCCGTAGCTGTAAATACTCCATTCTGGCAGATAGCGCAACCTTTGAGATCAATTTCTGGGTTGGCGCAATCTGAGAATCCCAGCTTCAATTCCAAAAAGTCAGAATTTCGGCACCGTGGGGATACACAATTGGGTCGCTTCGGGAGCTAGGATAAGAGGTAGAGCTCACATGAAAGCTCGCAAGTTAGGCATTTTAGACACACAAACAGTGATGAGGGTGTTCAGCATTCGAACAGCTGGAGATATAACATTTTCTAAACCCAGCCTTGACTCAATTTCATCGTAGGCGTGATACCATGTTCCTGATATCAACACCCTTGTTGTATGCCTGAGAAGAGTGAAATCCTGGTTAGAGAATGCTTCTAGCTTCGAGAGCAGGGCATCTGTTGCACTTATGTGGCCGGGGAGATGAAAATGAACGGTTGGATACAGAAACGGTATGGCGATCTCATTCATATTTCGAGAAACTCTTACAAGTTGAACAAGATCACGAGGGTGAAGCTGGAATCGTTTACATCATGGTCTTAACAAGAGATTCTGTCAAGAATCATCCAAACGGGAGGCAAGAGGAAGAACAGAAGAACGCAATAAGAGGGAGAGATTAACCTGATGAAAAATCATTTCCAGAGCATCAAAAGGGAGAGCGAGGAGGCCTGAACTGACGCGAGAGGTGGAAACCACTGGGTATACTTCGACGAATGCCATGTTGAGGGAAAGGGAAAGCAAACCTTTTTTTTTTGAATAAACAAGTAACTTGTTCTTTTAAAAAGAACGAGGATATTTTGGTATAGCATCAATACCGGCATAAAGTATTTCCGTTCCATAACTAAATCCTTTTGATCTTCGTCAAGTCTCATTCTCAAGATAATACTATCGTCAACCAACGCACAGCAGCCTCAGTTGACCTCGTAGAGAACGGGACATTTGTATGGAATGTCGTTCAGCCTTCTGGCTTATACAAATGCCCCCTTTGAAGCCTCTCGCATCCCTTCCAGCCTCCCGGCCACCTACTGCCACTGGCCCTGGCCAGGCGCCCGCCAAAAAGATAGCCATACCAAGGCTCAAAATAAAGCCTGGGTCTGATTCTGGTTTCTTGGGATCGGCGAACCGCCAGCGCGTCACCCAGGCTTGCGGGCCTTGTCGACAGCGGAAGTCGAAATGCACTGGGGACAAGTCAGCGTGTAGACAATGTCTAGAGCTCAACATATCATGTTACTACCCATATGGGAAGCTGGAAAGAGCAGAGAAGTGCGACACATTTCTCAATAGTTTACACCTAGCTATTCTGCTGCTGACATTCTTAGAAGATATCTAGAACATTTGTGTAATAAGATCCAAGATTATGAGGGGTTACTTCGGGACTTGAGCCTTCGAGCAAATGATAGGGACGCGCAACTTATAAGAAATATATTGGAGAAGGTGGGATACCCTTGCCCACCTTGGCATGTTGTACGTACCTGACCGCCGTTAGCACTCCGAGCGGGAAGAAACCCTGGAATCTTTGGAGACTTCATCCTTGACCGAGGCTGATTTAACAGAAGATTCCCCCACCCCATTCTCAGTCGAGTCCGGAGGGTTTATGGGCGACCATGCCGAGGAAGATTTTAACCGAAGCGAGAGAGCACAAGCTACGGGCTTCATGGGTCAAAGTTCTGAGATAAGCTGGATGCAAAGATTGCAAAGAGAAGCCGACCATGGCTCAACTATGCAATATAACGATCATGCCAATCGCCCCGACGGGTTGCGCGTGGTTCCTGAATCGGACATTAGTGATACCCATAAGGATACCTCCACTACATCCGCGAGCTATCACCTTGATGACTTGGGGGTCTCCGTTTCCGAGACAGTTGAACCATACGCAATACCTCCACGGGAAACCGCCAACAAACTCTTCAATGCCTACCTTATCTCGGTACATCCCTCTTTCCCGATCATTGGGAAAGCAGTTTTCACTTCGCAGTATAACTTATTCTATGACCGACCTTCCGCAAAGCCAGGCTATAAGTGGTTGGCAATACTGAACATGATATTTGCCATTGCTGCCAAGTATTCGCTCCTCATTCAGGCAGGCGAGGGGGTAGATGATAAGGACCATCTAATCTATTTTACAAGGGCGAAGGCGCTCAGTATGAATGGAGATGCGTTTTTCAGCCATCCCGACTTACAGCGGGTGCAGATTGAAGGGCTAGTGGCCTTTTACTTTCTGGCGACAGGCCAGATCAACAGGTACGTTTGACACATAAATCCTTCGTTGTCTCTTTCTTGATAGCCGTCTCCCTTTGGCTCTTTTCACCCACTTTCAAACCTTTCTCTAGCCGCCGCATCATTCAGATAGCAAATCTTAAATTTTGTCCTTTTGCAGGTCGTGGAAATTCTCCGGCATCTCTGTTCGATCCGCATTTGCACTGGGGATCAACCTGCGGAGCGGAGCTGCAGATACCAGCGATATTTCCAAAGAGATACGTTACCGTGTTTGGTGGTCCCTATACACCCTAGAACACCTACTTTCCACGATGACTGGCCGACCTGCCAGCATTGCTGATGGTGTCTGCACAGCGCCCTTTCCTATCCCATTTGAGGAAGAAAATTTTCACGATGAAAATGTGAGCCAGCTTCTCGGCTTACATTCCTTCCGGGACCGACGCGTTGGGAGTTCCATATCTAGACTATCCAACATATCAACTCGGACCTCAACCTCGCTACCGTCAAGCTCCACACCCGGCCCGGCAGCAAATCATGATGGAGCTCAGGAGCAGATTGAAACCGATTGGCTGAGGACAATTACCCCCAATGCCTCGCTGTACTTTCTCTATTTTGTTGACCTCACATCTATTATGCAGGAGGTTGTTCGCAACTTGTACACCGCTGAAGCAATTCACACCGCCTGGGTCGATACTGAGCAGCAAATTGCAAGGTTGGACTCGAAGACTGACGCTTGGCTTTCTAGACTTCCAGAGGCATATGATTTCACCCTCAGAAAGGGACCCGCAGCTTTTCAAAGACAAAGATTGAATCTAGCGTTTCTCTACTATAGCACTAAAATAACCCTTACACGCCCTTGTCTCTGTCGTCTTGATCGGCAGGCAGCACACACTCGAAAATTGAAAAAGTTCAGTCAAGACACTGCAGCACTATGTGTCAGCTCGGCGTGTCATATGCTAGATCTGATACCTGATGAACCTGATGCTATCGGGCTGAGTAATATCTCACCATGGTGGTGCGTATTGCATTATCTTATGCAATCGATGACAGTGTTGCTTCTCGAGTTAACCTTTCGCGCACGGCATATGCCTGATGATGCGAAAACCATTTCAAAAGCAATGAAAAAGGCCATTAGTTGGCTCCATCACATGTCTCAAGACAACTCTGCCTCCCACCGGGCATGGATGCTCTGCGACAGGTTCGTTCGACGCCTTGCCCCTGATATTGGGCTCGATGTCAGCGACTTGCCTGTGCATCCACGGCAGCAAAACCCGACTCTTATACAGACACCCGCTATGACTACCTCATCGCATCCAGAACCATATGCTGCACCATGGGAAACACACCATCAGATTCATCTGGAACTATTAACTTCTTCTTTTTTTGTTCCTCTACCTTACGGCGAAGTTATACACCCGGCAATCTGCACTGACTATGATGAATATCTCCCATATACAACAGCTACAGAAGAAACATCCAGCTCTTTTCCCTCTACATTTCTAGATATGGATCAAACGTAAATTTCATTTGCTTTTTCCTAAGCCTCCATCTACTCTTTCCAATGGCGTTCAGGCGGGATCATGGTAGAGAAGCATTGTAGTGATTGAGAAATGGCCATTTCTAATCACATGCTTTTTTATAATGCATCTCAAGTATTTAGCTGCTTTCATAGCCTTGTATTTCTCTATATTGATACTGTTGAATTGTTTTTACTATATTATTTACTTCATTTGCTGAGAATCTTCATGGAGACAAAATATTGAGCTTCATGAAGCAGATCAAACGCTCACTTGATTGACGCATCAAAAGTTAACCATCTACTTATTCACTGATAGTATCAAAGTAATCTATCTTGTCAGTGTTCTGCTATCAATATCGGGTTTCTCAAGCAGCTAGTAGAAAACACACATGTGATAATCATCTTTGGAAAGGTATCTTTGTCAGATATAAAATTTCCGAGAAGGTCAGCAGATTATTGTAGTATTTCAGTTATCGCCCTGCCCAGCTTAGGCAGGCAGCCTGCTTTTTTCTTCTTGAGATGGAAGTTTTAAAAGAGGCTTAAAAGGCTGTAACAGTTGAAAAAGTAGTAATGCGGAAATTGTACATTACATGTACAGTACAATAGTTCTATATTCAATTTGTTAGATGCTATCCAGGCGTTTCCATGACTCATAATCATATATACATCTAAGGAATTCAAAATTGATGGCGAGCCTGTAAATCGTAATTCTCAACTCTTACCGCTATGGCACATGAATGGGGAAGTTAGCTATGGAATCTTTTTTCGAGTATGAAGAAGCTTTCTATATGCACATAGCTGCCTGAAATACTGAAGTTCATTTTACAACCGACATTCACAAAAAAAAAAAAAGACTTTCATGAATATTAAAGAATATTAAAAACAGTACTATTGATACTGTACACTATTATAACAAGTTCAAATTTGGCTTAAACAATTCAACTATTCAATCCTTCATAAAAAACAGTGGTAACTTAAAAATGAACTGCTTATTTTAGAGAAAATGCAGGTTTCATTCAATATACATAATTCCCCCGCTGGTCTCTCATACTTCCTAGTATTGAATTGGCCTTTTCTCCGCGTAAACAACCGCCGTCCGTTCCAAGATTTGACTGGAAGAGGGAGAAAAAGAGTTATTTAGTGCTAGAAGAATATTACTAATTCTGGTCTGAAGACGTTTTTTACCACTCACATCAATGGCTCACAGCAATCCAATAGTGACATCTCCCTTAACTCGGGCGTAGATTTCAACCTACAAGAAAGAAAGAGAAATCACATCAATCCTATGGTCACATCTCCCTTGACTCTGGCGTAAATTTCTACCTCAACTTCAAGGTCCAATTCTATTTTGATCTTGAGACTGCTATCCTTCTGATCCTCCTTGATTGGCCGGTCCTTGATTCTTGATTGGTGAACGGGAACAATACGACGAGAACCACCCTTCTTCTTGGGGCCGGGAGCGTCCTCCTGGTAGTTCTGCAAATCGCCGGCGGGTTTGCGGCCGCCTTTGGGATTGGATGCTTCAACATCAGACCCCCACTCGGGCTCGGGCTCGGATGGGACGTCTTGTTCAAGCCTGTAGAGAAATAATGTCAGAAAAGTACTAAAATCGCCCAAACAAAAGACGGATGGAAAGGGCTTTGGGCTTCCTACACTTGGGTATTGGGCTTGTCTGGCTTCGAGTCGAGCTTTGCTGGAGCTGCCATTTTATACGGCAGAGAGATAGTGATGAAGCAACGAATAAGGCTCTAAAAAGAGTTGTGAATGAGAATTTTTGTTTGAGAAAGCATCAATGAAGTACCTAGGTAATTGGGAAGATTTTTGAAAGGAATGAGTGCATTCTTATAGTGGGAATCATAATCTGCTGAATAGACATGACGCCGTTTATTTTCCCATTCTTGAAGAATCAGAGACCATCAAATCCAAGCGTACCTGGTACAGGTACAGGTACATTTACTTCAAGTGACGTTTTTTTTTTTCAAGTTTCTTGTCCAAGGAACTGAATGAAAACCTCCCGACGTCTGGGTTAGAGTTCACTCCACAGGCATTGTAGCCACATGGAGCGGTAGCGGGAGCAAATGTTCCACTCTTATCATCATGCGCATAAGAGCCTTTTGAGCACGCGTGTCTCTTATGCCAACATTGTAGAGGAAAACGAAAAGTGATTGGGCCGTAAGCAGGTTTGAAATTATTATTGGGGTTATGACGAGTTTTTGTACTCCCTTTGCCCCTTAGCTCTATATGATGCCAAGCCTCCCTTTCAACGACGCCAGACGCCTCTGACATAGCAGGTAAGTATGCCCCAGCTGTCGGCTGATGATGGGAGCGAGGGTAAGGTACTTTGTTTCTCGTCGTTGAAGTGTCTCATCCCCAGCTTTCTTCAGCCTTTTTTGTACCAGCGGGAGATACAATGGTTTTGGGTATTCTTACTGCAATAGCAGCTTGTCCTGCGATCATCGGAACCACAGAAGCTGTCCGTCAAGGCCAAAAAAGTAACGCCAAAGAAAAACACAGAGGTTTAAAAACAAATCTAATCGCCAGCTGCACAAGTATTTCGCGGACAGGCGGTGAAATCAACGGAGGTGTTGTAGTATTGAGTGATAACAAGGTGCGAAGTCTGCTGTATCTTTCTACCAGACTTCGAGTACTAAATGTGATATGAATCTAGCTATATATCGAAGCGCAGACAACGGATAATTCTTCGGTTCCACCTCGCCATCCCTTTGCAGGCTACTTTCTTCCCTATCCCGAGCAAAATTGGGGCCGAAATGGGGAAGGGCTTGTCTCTACAATCACTGACGAACCCCCGCAGTTGAATTGGGTATATGTGGACAAGGACACGTACGAGTTGAAGTATGGGACACGAGCAGTATCTGAAGACCATATTGTTGGTCCATGGGATTGTACAACAAGAGATAAAAGAATGACTTTTGAGGGCTGGGAGGGTTTCATGGCTGTTCATGCTGGGGGAGAATTGTGGGCGCTTTACTTTGATAGAGATGATGATGGATTGAAAGACAAAGTGTCTAAAAAAAGGATTTTACAGATTGAATTGTTCAGAAAAGAAAGAAGGAAGACAAAAAGTGATGTGTAACTGACTGAGTGGTTGGCACTGAGATTATAGTTGACTATTTGAACAAATGTCTCAAAGACTTGTAACCACTTCAACCATCAGACTGGTAATGTGATAAAGATCGCTGATTCTCAATATTTTGCTACTGTTATACACAGCAATGTTGCCAGTCACTTTACTATTTTTCTCTTAACTTTGTTGAGTATGATTATTATACGTGGCAGCTCACGAAGCCTTCTTTCATTTCTGAACCCCCGCCGCATCTTGGCCGTTTTCTCAATATGTTTCACCACGGGGAGCTACCTTCTATTCCTGACATGTACCCACTGTTTTTTGGTGAAGATACATATATAACCTAGGGGAAATCATAAACACCATACACTGCATTTTCTTATACCCACTACAATATCAGTCAGTATTGAGAATATGAAAAAGTTTATATGATAAAGGTTGTAGAGAATTGAAGATGGATTATTTTAATCATATTTACATTATCATAGCTTCAATATTGACTGAGATATTAATTTTGAAAAAATGATATGATTTTTTTGATATGATTTATCAAGGCTGAACTATGTGTTCACTATATTCATTCTAGAAAAATCAAAATGACAAGATATGAAAAGCTTTATATAAGAGAAGTTGTAGAGAAAAGAAAATGCATTATTTTAAATATAATATTATACTTATTGTATAAAACTGATTAAGTTATTCAATATAGAAATTTTATAAAATAATAAAAATATAAATTAAAGAATATCTGATTTAATTCTTTTAATATTAATAATATAAAAAACTTTATATAAAATAAATAATCACTCTGCAGCTGTCACAGCTGATTATTAAGCTGTAAAAAATTATAAAAGTGTGATTTTAGTAGATATACACTAATTTATTTTAATAAAATAATGTATATCTAACACTGAATATAATAGAATACTGTAATGAAAAATGATGATGTATCAGAAAAAAGAAGAAATAGAGAAAGAGAAATACAGAAAAAAGAAATACAGAAAAGAGAAAGACTATTTTGAATAGAAATATATATAGTGAAGAATTCTATCATCTTCTTAAAAATACAGTGATAAGAGAAGATATAGAAATGATAGAATATTGAGAGACTTTCTTGAAGAGAGAGAAATTATGTATATATAAGATTTTTATATACATACATTTTTTATATAGATTTTATATAGAATATTGATGAGTTGATCTTCTTCTACTAGCTATTATAAAAGATATAGTATCTCTTTTTATTACATTTTTAATAATTTCAATAAGAGTAAGAGAAATTGAAGCAGAATAAAGATCATTGAAGAATTTCAAAAATTTCTAATTCTTAATTTATTATAAATAGTTTAAATCTTTTAAATTATATAATCTCTTTTCTATACATATCTGTATCTTTATATTTTAATTTTCTTTGACTAAAAGAAGAGTCTATAGAGATATAAAACACAGAGATAAATAGATACTATGAAAGAATAAAAGAACTTCATCTCATTCATTAAAATTAAAGATTTTGATTTAAAAGAAGTGAATGATATTATAATTCAGATCTTTTTCTTATTTTATAAAAATAGTTTTTTAAGAATTTTTCTATTTTAAATTTTCTCTGTATTATCTATATTAAAGTGTGCTCAGTTAATATATGAAAAGAAATTAAATAAAATAATATCACTGAAGAATTCTGAATCTGACTCTTCAGCTGATAATACTTCTTCTATTAATTTATTTTCTAAGTAATCTAACTATTTCTATAGCAGATCTATATCTACATCTGAAGCTTTAAATACATTATTATTTAATAAAATTAATATTACTGAATTTCTCAATTGATTTCATATCTTATATATCATTTATTATATATTTAAAATAAAAGTATTAAAGCTATTATCTTTTTATTATTTTATTCAGATACAAGATTATATCACAGCAGTTATATCTAAAGAAAGAAAGATATAAAATAATATTGAAAAAAAGTTTTATCAGAAATATTAAAGAACTGATATATTTCAATTACTTTATAATTAATCATTTCTTTTATAACTTATGACTAAGAAGAAGTCTTTATCTACTGATATTCTTAAGTATTACAGATATTTTTTTATAATTACTTATTATTTACTTAATTATTATTATATTAATAATTATACTGTATACATTTGATTCTTGACAGAACTTCTCTTAAATTTAAAACTTAAAATAATGTACACAGCTGAAGTGATACTGAATAAAAGAGAGATAATGAATTTTAATAAAATATATTATACAGTATATAAAATTCAGATAAATATTAAGAATACAGTGAAAATTAGTGTCTTTGATCAGATAATATTATTAAAGAAAGATGAAAATACTGTATAAAAGCTTGTTAATAAACTATTTCAATTGATGATATTTCATCTCTTTTCATTCACTTTTTCAGCTATCAATATCTCTCTATCAGTGAATAAAAAGACTATATTCTTCTCAGATTTATCTAGATCTTCTTCTCAGAAATCTTAGAATAAAATAGATATAGAAGAAATTATTCAATAGCTTCAATTTCTTATTTTAATAGTATAATCTTTGTAAAATTGACAGTATAGTATAAATTTTTCTTTATTATATATTTCTTCTGTACAGTAATTTGATGAGAATTCTTTAAATAATCTTTCTATATAAGTTACTCAGCTTCAGAAACTTATTAATAACTTTTAATTAAATATCTACTTTTCTGAAAATTTACAACTTCTTTCAAGATAAAATAATAATCAGTTTTCTAATAATATAAAATGAAATGATTAATCAGAAATAAATATATTTATTTAATTAAATTCTGAAAGAGAGAGTCAGTCTAGCAGATCTTTTACTTATTTTAAATACAGAAACTCTGATTATTTAATTCAGTTTTATTAAAAACTCAATACAATGATGAATAGAGATGAAATATATAGAAATATAATTAATGAATATTCAATTGATCTGATGAAATCTGATGACTTGAAAATTTTAATTATATACAGTGAGTCACATCTACTGTAGATTAAGCAATTTCTTAAGTAAATTAAACAGTCTGTTAAATCTGTATTTTTAAATATATTATAAAATGATGAATCAATTATTATACAGTCTATTTCTGTTTATAATATTGATAATAATAGTGAATCAGATAATGAAGTTGTGAAAGAGTCTTATATATATGAGCTTTCTATATCAGCTGTTCAAGAGATAGTATCTGAGAAAGATAAACAGAGTATTATTGAGTAAATTGAGAAGAAGAAGATATTATTAAAATTTCATGCATAATAAACTGAAGAATATTCATTTTATAAAAAGATAGAAAGTAAGACAGTTGAAGATAAAATGATAAAGAAAGTCAAGTTTATTCTCTCTAAAGATTTAAATAAAAGTGATAATATCACTGCTGAGAAGTAATTGAATCTTTCAGTATTATTTTATATATCTATTTCTTCTCAAGAGAATATTCTTTGATGAGAAATATTTAGTAATTGTAACAGGCCTACGCCGAAAAGATCAGTATTAGATATAGAGCTTATATAACAAAATAGAAAACATTAGAGAAGGAAAAGAAAAGATGCAAGAATCTCAGTGAAAGCAGATATTTATACACATATAAGATGAAGCTCTGAGTGAGTTCTGAAGTAGAAGAATAGAGACTTCAATAAAAGTTTCAGTCAAGAATTGAAGCTCTCAGAAGTGAAAATTCATGAAGTATACACTTTTAATAAAATATAGTAAAATAATCTATTAATCAGATATAACTCACTACATTAGTCTCTTCTTTCTGAAGACAAGAGTTGAGTAGTAAAATTATAAGCACATATCTTTTATTAGTCAAGAGCTACTGTTTTAGATAGTACAGAGTCTGAGATTCAGATCAGATAGTTATAACTAACTCATTTCATAAAATATTATTAGTCACAGTTACAGAATCTCTCATTAAAAATATCTTCAATTTCTTATTTAAGTTTATTATCTTCTTCTACAATTTCTGACAGCTGTCAGTCAGAAGTCAGTTAAGAAGAAAATAAATTAGTGATAGTGCAGTGAAATAAACTTATATAAAAAATATTATAAATCTCTGACAGAGTATTAAAATAGTAGTTATAACTGTCTAGAACTTCTATCACTTTGTATTTTATATAACAGTAGTCTAGTGTATAAGATGAGTGTGTAATTCATATATTTCTAAAATTTAGTTATATAAAATCTTCTATTTTATACTGCTTAGTAAAGTTTTATTGAATATTAATCTGATCTTTTTAATTTTATTTCATATTTATTATGAAGATCTCTGCTCAATTATAAGTATCTCAGAGCTTCAACACTATATTATCAGTGATTTAAATAGAACTATAAGAATTTAATATAAATTGCATGAGTTCTAGAAGATCTAGCACTTTTATATAATAACTGTGTGTAAGAAAGAACAGACTTATATCTGTTAAAACAGTGTCTCAATCATTGATAACAACTTCTATATATAGTAAAAGATCATGTCAATTATTTTATAAATAGTTATAGAACTTATAAAGATAATTCTTCACAGTTTAAATTATTCACTTCAATATATTATCAGTTTCAGAGTGATAAACAGTTGATAAATGATATATGATCTTGAGAATTTGATAGATTCTTGTTCAGAGAATATTTATAAATTAATGATCTTGATCAGATACTATAGATTTTAATAAATTATATATTCAGTAGAATAAGCTTTATAGAAAGATTTCAATAACTTATTTAATATTCATTTTATTATAAGATTTCAATATTATATCTTTACTCAGTTAATTGATGATGATCAGAACATTTCTATAGCTTTTATTCTTTAAAAAATTAACAGTGAAGTTAATAACTATATCTTATCAGATTCTATCAGAGATATTTAGTGATTTCAGTAGATCTTTTCTATAATCTTTTTATAAAATAATAGAAAAGCAATGATTACAGTTTCAGATAAAGCATCTGATACTGTTTAATATTTTAAGTTAGTAGAATTCTTGAGAGATCATTTAATATAACTGTTTATAACTCAGATAATCAGTTATATATAAGTTATGTATCTCTTACATTATTCAGATATATAGAGATTCAGACTGAGAAACTCAACATCATTTATAAAATTATAGTATATTATTGTTATTAATTAAGTATTCTGAGATGTTAATTCTCACATGTAGTTCTGAGAAAAATCAAGATAATTCTTGATATATCACTTCAGTGAGTGCTTGAAAAAGTTCATTGATTTAAGCTATTATACATCACAGTTCATTTAATAAAGATTTAAGAAAAGTGAGAGAAGTTGAAGTATTGATAATAGTTTGAAGAAGAAGTATTCTAATCAGAGAGATGTGTATAGTATCATGTATTATTCTATTATAATCTACTAATATTTTGAGATTCAAGAGCTAGTGCTCTTGATTCACTCAGTGAGTATCTATTATATTAAAAGACATATCTTGTTTTTATTATAAAAGAGTGTCTATCATCAAATTCTGACTGTCAGAGTGATAGTGTATTATAAAATAAAAATAACTTAATAGTTCAGATCAGTGCATCTGCTGTTCAGTGAGCTTATAAATAATTATAAAATACTTGAGATTCTTATAATCTGTAATTATTTCAAACTTAAAAATACTTCAGAGTTTGAAATTTCATTTTTCTAGACAGTGTACTATTATAAGAAGTTCTTTATTATAGATCTCATAATTGCATTCAGCAGAATTCAACTTTTTAAATATAAAAATATATAATTATAGAACATCTTCATCATTATATTATAATATAGCTTCTTCAGTAATGTAATTAGAGAAATCAGCTTTAATAACTATCTCACAGTTGAGATTGAATATTATTAGCAGAGAAATGCTAATGAATATCTTCTTTATTTATATAAATGCAGCTTCAGTATCTGCTGATCATTGAAATACTGAGTTCTTCTTAATAAGTTTAGTAAACAGTTGAGTGATATCTGAGAAGTTTTATATAAATTGTTGATAGAAGTTGATGAACTCAATGAAGCTCTGTATACTCTTTATAATATATAAGACTTCTTATTCAAGAATAGCAGAAATCTTCTCAGAGTTCATTTAAATACTCTTATCAGCTTTTATAATGAAATCTAGATATTTTATACTCTTAATCTTGAAATTATATTTGTCTATATCTATTAATAGATCTGTCTCTTGTAGTTATTACAGAATCTTTTATATATATTCTTAATACTCTTCTCTGAACTCATCAGTAAAGATGAGAATATTATCAAAATATATAAATATAAATTTATTGAGAAAATCTTGAAATGCTCAGTTAATATATTTCTGAAATATACTTGAAGTGTTAGCTAGTCTGAAAGATATGACTACTTATTTAAAAAAACTATATTATATTTAAAATACTGTAAATCATTCATCATCTTCAGTGATATAAATCTTGTAAAAAATAATTATAATGTCTAACTTTGTAAATCACTGAGTTTATTCAATGTATGCTAGAGTCTCATTGATGAGAGATAAGAAATAATAATCTTTCTTTATTAGTCTGTTCAGTTCTTGATAATCTATGCAGAATTAAAGCTCTCTATCTAATTTCTTTATAAAGAGAATAGAAGCTGTGATGAAAGAGTTACTAATATGTATAAATTCTTTATTCAACAGATTATTGAGTATTTTATAAAGAAGAAGAAGTTTATCTCAGAACATATTATAGAGAGATTCTTATAATAATTTAAGATTTTTATCATTCTTCTTCTCTAGTTTAATATCATGATCTATCTCTGAGTCTTGTAAGAGAAGTAGATTCATAATATTATCTTATTAAAAGATATCTAGATATTTATAATATTGCTGAGAGAGTTTTGTATAAGAGTCTGTTAATATAATTTGAGACAACTTTTTTAAAGCTCTTTTAATATTAATTAAACTGACAGAGTAGATTATTATATGATTCTGTTATTAATAACTTTATTAAAAGTTTTTTTAAAGTATTTCATAAGTATTAGCAGAGATCTGTGTAAAATTCATAGTCTTGTAAATATTATTTTTATGTACTTGATTATTATTAGAGAATATTAAACTTCTGTTTTAAGTGTTTAATAAGATGTCTTGTTTGAATAGTCAGGCAAGTTCTAGTATGAGATTGTAGTTAAGATTATTAACTTTATATATATAAGTGTCTTCACATTGATGTTCTCTGATATTAATATCTAGTTTTATTATATAATGAATGCAGACATCTCTTGAGTTATTGAATTCTATAAAAAGTTAAAACTTTGATAAGAAGATATACTGAAGATTACAGTATCTTATAACTGAAGATTTAATTATTATATAGTAGTATAGATCACTGTCTATCATGACATTTATATTATATATACTATTTATTATGATAGATATAAGAATTGTGTTTATTATTATTTTTTCTTTAAATTATTATTGTCTGATCTTCTTGAGTTTCTGCTTGTAAGTTTAAACAGAAGCTAGTCTTTTCTCTATTTTATTAAAATGTTTTTATAGTTATTGTCTGAATCTTCTTTTAATATAATATAATTGATATGAACTGCTGATATTAATCTTTTCTTTAAATGAGAAAGCAGATAGACAGACTGATAGTTAAAAGTGATATATTCTGATTAATTACAGTTAATACACACTTCTTATTAATATTGATTAACTGCTTCTTCAGAGATGATTTCTGAGACTTGAAAGTCTGTTTAAATGATGAAGACTCTTGTCTGTGTGTAGACATTAGAGTCTACTCAGTTCATAATATCTGTGTTATTTTTTAATGCAGATGTATGAATGACTGAGATATAATATCTTCTATTATTATTCTATATACTCTTGAGCTTGATGAGATAATTATTCAATATTTGAAATTATATATAGAAAGCTTTGTAAGTTGAAGCTTTATCAATATTTATAAGAATTTATAGCAGTTTAAAAGTCAGTGCTTTCTTCAATATACTAATCTTTATTCTATTTTTTCAAGATTGACTGTCTGCTTCTAAGATCTTGATATTAAAATCAGAGATGAATATTATAAGAGAGATATTTCTCTATTAAATGCTTTATAATTAATCTAATACTTTTTACTGTGTAGCAGTGTCTCTGAATAGAATATTAAGATACTTAATAATATTATCAGATATATGTGAAGTTGATTTACATACTTTCATTCATGAATGAAACTTTTGTTTTATATAATCTCTCAGTCAGCTATTGATATATTAACTCTGATTAATTAATAAATCAATGATATCTCTGTCTATACTTAGTTTTATAAGCATGTTCAATCTTTATAATAAGTAGAGAGTGAGATTAAAAGTATTAAAATATACAGAGATATCTAGATATTCTTTCAGTGACTATACTGCATTTGAAGAATTTATTTCTAATTTAATCAGTGTTGAAATCATCTGCACAGAGGTTTCTTATTAAATTAATTACTGAATTTTCTTATATTAATATTATTAATTTATATGTATATCAACTATCTGCTGCTGTTACAATTTCAATATTATTTAAAATCACTGTAATACTGTGTCTATACTCACATTCAAGAGTTCTCTCATATTATTGATTGATATTGTTCTATTATTTATTGAATGTACAGTATTCATTTCTATGTTTAAAAATTCTTTGAAATTGAAAGAAGTATATTTGTATGAATATTTTATATATCTAGAGTATCAGAACTCTTGAGTCTTTTACTGATATTCTCTTTATAAAATCTTATTACAGAGTCAGAACAACTGATGAGCAAGCTTCTATCTAATAGAGATTTAATATCTGTTTAACTAGTTGTTTTCTTCTTATTCTTATATGTTGTTACACATTTGAATATCTCTTTTTAATAATTAATTATTTCTAATAA
>PDND01000213.1:0-44873 GCA_002572855.1 [Emmonsia] crescens
CCGACTAGGCGACACGCCCCTCATCCGCTTTTCTAGGAGTTCTGTTTGGCCGACAATGTGTGATTAGATAGCTGGGATATACATAGAAAGAAAAAGCGGCGAAAAAAGAAGGCAAAAAAAAAAAAAAAAGGTGGATGCCTTACCGGATCCAGTCTCCACCGCCTTCATATAATCCTGTGCAACATAGTTTTCAATCCACTTCCAATACCTGTTTCCCGCTCGGGAAGTATTCTCATCACCATGTAGCCGTTTGGCGATAACTCCGTATCCAATCAGACATGGTGAGAGTGCAACTTGCAGAGCTAACCAGTCCTCCGATTGGCCCACGTCGAGTATGTATCTGCTGTAGGCGACACAGGCTATCCCACAGTTATTTGTATGATTATTTAGTGACTAATATATATATATATATATATATATATATATGTATTTCTATAAGACCAGATTAATAATTACCTAGGCTCTCCTTGCAACTTTCGATGTCTTGCTTCGTCAACCCGAAGGATGCGCAGTAATCGAGATGCAGGTTCATTTCGCGCTGGATGTGAAGCACTATTTGCGCGGACTAGATTATGATCATGCCAAATTCTCAGCAGGGCTCATCAGAATCTGAAGAAAATCTTGAAGATGTTGGGTTTTGGGTTTTGGGCGTGGGACTATTGCTCTCACCATAGCTATCCCCTCAATATCATTATGTTTCGATGCTGCAAGCGCATTACTTCGTGCAAAGTGAACCTTTTCCAAAACAGTTAGAAAACAACAATCAAATGGAACACAATGGAATAAACCCTTTTTATCGTTACACACATACCAAATAATGATAATCCTGGATTAAATAGCCCTTGAACTTTTCCACAGGCAGCGTTCCCATGCCCAAACCAACCACAAACTCGTGCTCCGTAAAGGCTTTCCAAACAGGCTGGACGTCGGGACGATCCAGTACATACTCGAGAAATCGGCCGCTTTTTGGTTTTGTCCAACACCGTTAGTTCCGTGGCTTTTCCCAACCCAAAAGGAAGGGGAGATAAGATAAGGTAAGGTACGAAGGCAAAATTGATACGGAGTACATACGACGCAAACGGCAGCGAGTATACAGAATGGAAGTGATTAATCGGCCCATTCCCCTTACCCATATCCACGCTCGTCCTGATACCCGCCTCCACGAACCTGCACGCTGCGCGAACAGCCCGCACCATATCCATTCCTTGCGCCAAATTCGCTGCAATCGCCGAAGCAAGGGAGCAACCCGTCCCATGGGTATTCTGGGATGTGAGAAACTCATTCTCAAACAACGTTACATTTTCACCATCGTATAAAACATCAACCACTTTCGACGCCTGTTGGTCTGTTGTTACTTTCTGGAAACTGGATGTTAATGGCAAATGGCCACCTTTTAACAAAACATATTTGGGGCCTAGGGTGTGGATCTGCTTTGCTATTTGGATGGCATCTTCGAGGTTCTCGGGATTGTTGGCATCCACTCCTGATCCCTGGAGTAGTAAGATGGCTTCCGGTATGTTAGGGGTTAGGATTGTTGCCAATGGTAGAAGTTTCGCCCGGACGATATTTGCGGCTTCAGCTGGGAGTAGCTTTGAGCCACTCGTAGAAACCATAACCTTTTAGAAGAACATGTAAGAATAATATATGGGGAGAGAGAGAACAGGGGGTCCAATATTACAGGATCAAGAACAACTGCGGGGACCTTGTGATGTCGCAGAGCCTCAGACACCATCTCCGCAGTTTCCGCAGATGCCAACATGCCTTGAATGGAGGATAAATGTTAGAAAACGAGCATGGTATAACGCCAATTGGAATAAAATATAGATTTTCAGAGCCCATTATCGGGGAGACAAAAGGGGCAGCAATTTAGAAGAACGAGCTGCCTCGTCATAGCTAAAAAAAATAAAAAAATAAAAACATTCGCAAAGCAATCAGATGCATCAGGTAGATAGGTAAACGGTAAAGATAACTTACCCAACTTCACCACATCCGCACCAATATCCTCCAATCCAGCATTGATCTGCTTCCTTACAAATTCCACAGGGACGACGTGGATATCTTGAACACCCAGCGTGTTCTGCGCCGTCAACGCCGTCGTGGCTGTGAGGGCATAGCAGCCATGAGCGGCAAGTACCCGTTGGTCTGCCTCGAGGCCACTGGATCCATATAGAGTCAGTCAGTCAGTCAATCAGTTATGTTTGCATATTTTAGTCGTTTTTATGAAGGGCAGTTATCTTATTTAAGTCGAGGAGGGAAAGGAAAGAAAGTTTAGTTAACATACGCTCCGCCAGAGCTATCTGAGCCCGCTATTACAAGCACACGCTTTAGCGTCATGTTTCGTATGGATATAGGAGTATTGTGTTTGGAATGATCGAGGAAAGAAATCTCGTTGTTTGGGTGGATAAATATGTTTGCTTGATATAAATATATAACCTGAGTTTATTTCTTCGAATTCCCCACTAGAACAAAATTGTTGAGATGGAATTGAATCACAGATAACTGTATCCCTGCACAAAGTACGGAGTAATGTATTGTACAAGTGAAGAATACGTCCATTCCTAAATATTAATAATAATAATAATATTTTTGGGAATAATAGTAGGGCAATTGATAGAATAAATTATGAAAGTTCAATTTCCTACGCCGTATAGACCCATCCAATCATTAAAAGAAGAACAAACCAATTTGAAACTGTCTTCACGAGAAGGCATGCATGCGTTCAGATACCGACGTATAGAAACGGAATACGAAAAATAGCATAAAAAGACGATATACCAAGAACAGAACAGAGAAACATAAACAAAAAAACAAGACATTCATCGCAAAGCAAACCCAAAAAGAACCTCCATGTCAACCCATTGCCGCCCACACTTCTTCAAATACGCATCTACAACCTCCTTTAACGTCCCAAACCGTGTCCGATTCCACTCAACCATCGCCATAATCTTGTCCCGCTTCTCTGTATTGGTTTCCTTTTCGGCAGCCTCCTTTGCCTTGTCCACATCCCACAGTCGTGAAAAGTACAGCAGCTGGTTATAAAGTTGCTTATCGGTATATTCGAACCCCATACGGCCGAGGCAGCCCTCCGCACGGCCACGGGGGCCTAGACATCGACGACCATACACGCTCATCTGGCGCGTGCGGTTTCCACAGGAGGAATCGTCACAGACGAGCCAGCCTTCGTAGTACTTGGAAGTTTGAGCGCGTATTTGGCTCTCAAGTTGCGCGACTATAGATATAACAGCAAATGATTTCCCGCAGGTTGAGTTGGGACAAACGAGTCCGTTGGCAGTGCACATCTCTGTTGACAAGCAAAGACCTTCGAAACATGTCCGTTCGTGGCAGAATCGACAGCGAAGGGTCAGTCTGGCGGCATCTTTGAAGCGGATGGAATCCGGGATTTGCGATTCGAGAGGGAATATTTCCATGTTCTGTTGATCGCGGGTGCTGGAAGTATTGATTTGGTACTTTTTAACATCCAAGCCGAGGCACTCCGCGAGGCGGACCGCATCTGTGCCGGGTATAGGAGCGCAGAGACGTTCGATTGGCGGGAATATCTGTTTGAGGAGATAATATTCAACGTCGGGTTTGAGGCCAGAATCCGGCTTCATCACATCTTGCAGTGTATATGATCGCTTTGCAGGCGGTAAGGAAGACGTCTCAGAATCTCCAGTGGTCACAATGTAAGCAATAACATCATGGGGACGAACAGTTTTCCCTCGAGCGAGCTCTCGCAAAGCCACCTGTGCTGGGGGCATGGTCTCCTTGTTGGGATACTCATCAGGGCGCTTAGACAGTTTCTATCACATGATATTAGCTGGGGGCTCGACGTTCTACAAAACAGTGAGGCACCACATACCGTGTATATGACATATTTCTGCACAGGAATTGTATATTCCTTCATCTTTTCTGTGATTTCGCGGAGGTAGTCGTGTACCTTGGCAAGGACCACATCTGGATCTTCACCGGATAGAATCTCATTCAGAAGTTTCGAAGAAACCTCTTTAGATAAAGCGCAGTACTCTCGCCTCTTCATATCCAAGCCTTTGACTTCAAGTTGGTCGACATACTTGCCATGAACCTCAGTCATGCTAATGGCCGCATACTTCTTCTTCGCATGAAGAAGGAGGCGACGGAAGACATTATCAATGTCGATTTCAAGCAATTGATATCGTTCGTTTACTAAACGCTTAAATGTATTGCCAACCTTTAGTGCGTCTTCCATATTGTCGGCATTGGTGTTGATCATTACGGAGTCAGTGTCGCCATAAATAACTTGCAGCTGGTTGCTCTCCGCAAGCTCTTTTGTGCTTCGAAGAATCTCGCGGCCTTTGAATGTCGTAAGCATGGCAAGCGGTCGAGCATAGAATCGAGACTGCGTGTAGCCTAGACACCCGTACATAGAGTTGGCAGTGAGCTTCAGCGCCATTTGCTTGGTGTCCCAAAGTGCAAGATCCTCAGGAGTTGCACGTTTGTCTTTCATTAGTTTCTTGACTTCGCGACGACGGTTGACAAGAGTAGCAATGAGGCGCGGGAGGATTCCCATAGCTTGGTCCCCAGGAACCTCAGGGACCTTTTCTTCGTTTTCATTTTCGACCTGGAAAGTACCGTTAGCAATGGGGTCTTTAAGCGACGTAGTCAAGAACAACTTACTACTGCTGCCCGGTCAACAGTCGTGAAGCAAATATTGAACTCTTGAATAATACTAGGGTACAAGCTGTTGAAGTCCATGACGAGGATGTACTTGTCGTACAGCCCCTTCTCAGGCTCAAACACCAAACCACCCTTATATTTGTCCTTCTTTTTCTTGTCCGTTCCATCCTCGTCTTCCTCTTTCGCCTGTGACATCTGTTGCTGCTTGCCGGCATACTTATCAGGGCAAATGTACTTGTTTCGATAGAATTCATGCAACAAAATATACTCATTCCGTTCCGCCCTGGTACCGCTGAGAGTCCTCGCCCACGAGTTTCCTGCCAAGTTTGTGAGCACTTTAGTCAGAGGAAGCATTTGCAGCTTGAGAACGAGTGCGGCAATAAAATAAGTATCGGCTTCACAGTGATTGATGTAGTTCATCAGTCCTTCTTTTGAGGTTGCCCAGGTTTTTAAGGCTGCTTCGTTATCAATGTCTCGACGGAGATTGCCGTCCCCAAGATATAATTGGCACATCTCGGTTAGGCTCCACGATTGGCATTTCAACATTAGAGACTATGAAAGCGTTAGCTAAAAAATGAACCTTTAAAGAGAAGTGCGGGTAAAATTACCTTCCCCATATCATTGGCAATATCACAGAGCAATCTTCCAGATACAAGTTTCCTTTCCGCAAAGAAACTGGAGCCTCGCGAGAGATTTTTCGGCCACTCACTTCTCTTCATCCTCCCAATACGATGCCAACCCGGTGTCTTCTTTTCAGATAGCCTACTAAGAAGAATGTTGAAGTCGACCTCTTGGAGTTGATGGCCCATAAGGACATCCGGGTCCATCTTTTCAAATAGAGCCATGAACTTGCTGAGGAGAAACTGCTCACTCTTCTCCAGCATGAATGTGCCACGGCGTTTCCGAGTTTCGGCTTCGAATCCAATCGGATAAGTAGGGCCGGAGGGTCTCATCACCGTAAAGGTTTTGCAAGGCAATTTTTCAGGGGGTGTAGTATCAGTAAGCGACACATTCTCATAAACGCGAGCACTTGCGACCACAATTTCCTGTTTATTATCCTTCACATTTAGCTGTGTTCGGAATGCCAGACTCATCAACGTTAGTCGGGGGCTCTCCAAGCTGTCGGAGTTTGGAACAACCGTAATAAGTTTAGGCTTTGAGACCTGGCATTCCAGCTTGCACCAGGACGCTCCATTTACTGCCGTAAAGTCGGCCTCTTCGAGCTTAAGCCAGCAAGGGCCCATGATATTCTTCCAGAGCACAAACTGTTCGAAGAGTGCGGTGTTAGTTCCGAAAACGCGGGAGAAAGTCTCCCCTTTGACATCGATAGGCAAAGCGGGCTTGTCGTAAGAATACATGAGTTTAAGATATTCTCCCTCCTTGGGAACGTCTGGAAGCTCGAATGCGTATTTCCGTTTCGTTTCTTTAATCTTATGAGCGCCGGCTTTTGTCCGTGACATGAGCTCATCTACTTCCTTAAAGACATCTTCCATGTCGATTTCCTCTTCCTTTTCACGGCCATGACGTACTCGGTATTTCCTGGGAAGAAAGTAGAGTTTCCGTAAGATGTTGTCGACTTTAACAAATGCACTCACATAGTCCCCGGTTTTCTTATTTTTAACTTTGCCGAAAAGACATAGGCTGCCGTTGATTTCGACATAATCTAGCCAGAAGAATAGGAGACTTCCATCTTCCTCGACAGCATCCTGCGCGGCAAGTTTACCAAATGTCTTAAAGTCGGCGGTGGCGGGACTGCTTAAAACGTTCAATTTACTCGTGACATCGTTCCACGACGAAGGATCGATACCATCGGGATTGGCTCTAAGAGGTGAGGAAGTTGCAGGAGAAGGATATGCCGGCTCCTTGATTTTAGGCATAGGTCGCTTGCCTGTCATATTAACTCTGGCGCCATTGGCGTCATGATGGGCGGTCGTTTGCATGATGACCATTAATTCATCCTCTTCCTCCGCTTCGACTTTCACATTATTCGTGGTTTTCCGCTCAACGGCTTTCGCAACAGGAGATGATGGTGTTGGATCACTCATAAACACATCGTCATCATCACCAGCATCCAGCCACGCAGTATCATTCTCCAGATCCAATTCCGCCTTGGAAGCAACTGGTGGACTAGATGTGTTGTTTTCCTTTCTGTCCTTTGCCTTTTTGGAGGCCGTATCCTGAGAAGGAGGCGGTGAGATGATCCGAACTTTCCGCCGCGTCTCGGATTTCACGGCCTTCTTCGGAGGAACACGAGAGGGCACGGGATTGGAGTCGACTTCTCCAAGGAGGTCTGCCATAAATGCTTCATCTTCAGCGGTGGCAACGGGCTAAAGCACCCAATTAGTCAATTAAATCTTAGCCCGGCGAATCCGTTGGCAACAGAGGATGCCCAGGATGCTCGTTGGCTTACCTTTGGTTTTGAAGCGGCTTTGGCCGCCGGCCCAGTGTTGAAGTATTTACTAATACCATTGTTAATCTTTTCCTTCCTCTGCTGATCCTCCTCGCGTTTTCTTTTGGCAGCTTTGCCTCTCAATGGCAACTCGTCGCCGTCGCTGTCACTGTAGTATTGCTTGGAGTCGTTCCATTCTTCACGCCCATCGTCCGCATATCCTTCCCCAGTATCGTCAATTACAAAATCGTCCTGGTCCAGCCGTTTCCGCACAAGGTTCTTGTATCCGTCCTCATCAATTTCGTCATAGATGTCCCCTTCGTCTTCAACTTCGTAAGTGGTGAGTCGTTTCTTTCCGGAGGCTCTCAGTGCCCGCAATTCGGCGAGCTTTGCTCGAGCTGCAGCCATTGGGGGAAATAAAAGATTTCAATAATATTTTAAAAAACGCTGACCAAACAAGAAGAAGAAAGAAAAAGCATACAAAACAATATTACTATGCTAGCAATATCATATCGTCATAAGCATTGCTAAGGGTGAGGTTTGTTTAAGTTTTGAAGTTGACGGGAGAAGACACGCCTCGGTACGCGACATTTATTTATTACGCGGTGGGTTGACACGCTAGTGCGCGTTGGCAACTCCCCACTCAGCCAGCATAATCCATAGATGAGATTTACCAACCAAAAAATCCAATCCACCGCAAAATTTCAATAAACAAGCACATTTTCAACAACAGTCTGAGATATATGGAGAAAGACTACTCAGCAATTGCCTTGCTTCAAGGGCCGTGTCGCTGAAATAAAGCCGACGACCTGAATTCAGATGGGATATTCGCAGATTTACGCAATTACGCAGGTCCATACGCAAGTGTAACAATACAGGATCGGGTTGTTCAAAATACTTGGATTTCTAATTATTTTGATTTGCGAGATTTAAAAAAAAAATCAAAACCTGTAAATGTCCCATAGCCCGCTAAAAAGAAACCCTAATAGAAAAACAACCCATTGAATGAAAAAGAAACGTGCTCGTCATCAAAATAATTTTTATTTCTCCATTGTTTTAGTTCATTTGCTTGATAAGAGCATTGATGTTCTCCTCACGGTTCCCGATATCACCACCCTCAATGAAGTGCTTGAACTTGCGGGTTCTGAAGCCACCAGTGGGGTTGGAGAGCTTGAAGGGCCACAGGAAGTTGGAGGCCTGCTTGAAGTTGGGGCCGACCGTGTAGATCTCGTGGATCAGATCCTCCATACAGACAATGCCGTACTTTCCGAGGTTCTCTTCAATGACCTGGTTGTCGCTGAGGGCAATACGCTGCTTGTTGATCTTTCCATAACCGCGCTTGTAGATGAGCTCGCGGACAGACTTCAGGTTAGGATAACCGTAGGCAATGTAGGGGTTGACGATGGTAAGCATCTCTTGGGTGGCCTTAGTGAGACGGATGAAGACACCGTTGTTGATCTGGAGGAGACGGAGAAGCTGCAAGATCTTGCGGGGCTTGGGGGCAATCTTGTTGATACTGTGATGGAAAGGTTTAGCTATCGGTTAAATAGCAAAGAGCCATTGAGAGGGAGAGGCTTACCCCTTGATACGGACAACGAAGGCGAGCTTGTGCTCGGCGGGGACTTCAAAGTTGCCCTGCTGCTTGGCCAAGCGGGCAAGGCGGATCTTCTCGCGTTCCGCATCGCGGTACTCCTTGACGTACGACTCGGCACGCTTGAAGATGACAGCACGCTTCTCCTTGTTGGCCTATTACAGAAATCAAGAGTTAGCACGAGAAATTTAAATTCGTGATTTAAACAAGCGTTGATAACTGAAGAGACGGTTTCAGTCCCGAAAGATGGTTAACAAGGCGACAACATCGACCAGTAGGTCTAGCCGCGAAGATTGGTATTTATCATCATAAAAGTCCCGTTTTTCTCCAACATAAAAGTACCACAAAAAGAAGAAAAAAATCAAAATACAGAGTAAGGATTTTGGATTTTGGATTTTTTGTAATAGAAAAATCGATTAAAAAACATACCTGCTTCCGCTTGACGAGCTCAGCGTTGGTGGCGGCTCTAGCCTGCTCCTGGCTCTTGCGCTTCTTCAGAAGCGTCTCAGGCACGAGGATCTGGTTCTGGGTTGGTACGGAGCTGTATTTTCGAAAATGATAGGGTCCCGGGTCAGTATAGTCTGTCCAGCGACGAAAAGAAATTGGAATGAACCTCGTCGAGTGTAAGAACTGCAGCGTATAGTGCCACATTCTCTGACTGAAGCGGTTGTTATGGTAGAAAGAAACTCGACGGAATATATTTAATCAGTGAGATACAGAGCTGCGGGTTGTTATACACAATTCTTGACTACTAACGCCATTGTCCATCACACCTGGCAGTGAAGACAAAGTGCTTTCGCAAATAGCGCCCCGAGTCTGGAAATTTCTCATCCGACAAGACCCTAAGCCAATGGCTCAGGAAAACAATGCTAGCCCAGCATACATCTCGCAATGGCTTGTCCGAATAGGATATACCTTGCTGTTTAGCAGCTTGGGCTAGCAATGGTTTTCGAGGAGAAGGCAGAGCCTTCAACCCCAATACCCCGACACATGTTCCCCGTCTCTCCCTTGAAATATCCCAGCATCACCCGGTCAATTAGAATGGAAGAGGTAAGGAGCAATGTCAGGATTGATCGAGCTGGTGCCGAGCATCAAAATGCCAGGCAAATTTGATGAACGGCATCTCCAGCGAGAAGGACGAACTATAACTGAGCCTGTACACACACACACGAATATCAGCGGAAGGGAAGTGAAAGGGAAGCATACGTAGCCATGTCGAAGGATGGACGTTTGTCGTCTGTTAGCGATTGGAATTGTCGTATTGTTGGAGTCTGTCAAGGTTCAAAATCTAACAGAAGAAAAAGTCGAAGAGAAAATGAGTTTGTGTGGATGGGAATAACCACACTAGTCCTTGTTAAACTAGCGTTGTTATATTGTCACGTTACCTTCCGATTGGGATAATTAGGGCTATTATGTCATCCATCAGCCCGTTAACGCCGAGCAGTGACCACTGGATATATTCATTCCAACACCAACTGCTATATACTCTATGTATATGGCCAATATCCTGCTCAAACACGAAACATGTCTACTCGCCGCGGCGTCGGCCTGGGAGCTTTCGTAAACCGCAACCAGTCAGCACAGTCATACGCCACCCACGGCGCCAACCTCCGCACCACCCATCTTACCTCCCTACAGACCCAGCTCTCCGTCTTCCAATCTCTTCTGCATTCCTTTGCCCTCGAGCATGCCTCAACGATTAAATCGAATCCAACATTCCGCGCTGAGTTTGCGCGCATGTGTCATGCCATCGGGGTCGATCCGTTGGCAGCTAGTAATGTAAAGGGCAAAGGGAAGAAGGGCCTCAGCCTGTCTAGTTTAGGCGAGGGGGGCAGCTTTTGGACTCAGATATTAGGTGGAGATGTGAATGATTTCTATTTTGAAGTTGCTGTGCGCATTGTAGAGCTCTGTCGGGAGACGAGGGGGGAGAATGGTGGGCTTATCGGAGTTGAAGAATGCAGGGCTAGAGTGGGGAGGGGTAAGGCGATTGGCGGGGGTCTGGAGGTTTCTGAGTGAGTTATCATCTTCTTTTAACCTTTTACCCTTTGGTGTTTATTGTAGATTAGTGGGAGTCCAAGAGTGTGCCATACAATAGATATTCATTGTACTGACTCAACGGGAAACCACAGGGACGACATCCTCCGTGCAGTCAAATCCCTCGAACCCCTTGGGTCGGGATTCACCATCATAAAAGTGGGCAGCAAGCAGTTTATCCGCTCGATACCCAAAGAACTCAACACAGACCAAGCCACGGTACTTGAAGCGATTCAGATCCTTGGCTTTGTTACCGTCTCAATGCTGCAGCTTAATTTGAAGTGGGAAAAGGCGAGAGCTCAAACCGTTATCGACGATCTCTTGGCCGATAGTTTGGTTTGGGTTGATTCTCAGAGTTCAGAGATGGAATATTGGTCGCCGCAGAATTTACTTGATGATGGTGATTGAATTAAGCCGTGTGATTTACACGTTATTATTATCTTACAAATGCAGGTGTTGCAATGCAGGAAATCTTCATTGGCTATAATTGACTGCCAAAGGGAAACTGACGGCCGACGATGGAAGGTTCACCTCAACTCGATCGAAGAAGGGTCGTCAATTCCTGCCCAAAATTGCCCATAATCCTGATCACAGCGCATTCTCGAGGCAATTGGTTTGATGCAAGAGAGGGCAAAGCAGTATAACAACCCAACGTGCGCGTTAAGCAGCAATGAGAACCGCCGTGACGGCACCCAACAGGAGAGCTATGACGCTTATATAGGGAAATCGGTGCCTAGCTCAGATAAGAACCGATACTATGTTTCTAGTGAAGCATGTATTTAACACCATACCATTAGATAGAGAATACACAATCTTCCATTTTTTGGCTACGGACTCTCTTGTATATGAGTATTAATCATATCTAGTGAAAACGAGTTAAGTAAGAAGGCGGGAAGAGCGAGCCACCCTTGTCATTTTAAGTAAGAAACAAATGAAAACTGTTAACTATAATAGAACAAACAAGCTGTCCATATTCTGAACCACGACTCTAACCTTACGATATATGAAACCGGTACAAGCTCTACCATGAAGGTAGAGAGCCAGAGAGAAAACCGATTCGGTAAATAACCTTGGAACGCATGAGCGAATCGCCTGCCTACTATATAGAAATACCCAAATTGACCGCGAAATTCGACTCGATTTTTTTCAAGCTACAGTAAAGTAAAAAGCAGCAGTCGCCGTCATATGACATGATATAATATGAAAAATAAAAGCAACGACAAAACGAGTCCGGCAAAAACATCGATGGGCGTAAAGAGGGAGAGAGAAAAAAAAAGCAAAGCAAATTAATTGAAATATTCATATTCGTATAAAAAAGAAAAAAAGGAAGGAAACCGAACTCAAATAAAACAAAGAGAAAAAAAAAACCCTTTATGCCTTAATCGCTCCTCCCAAAGCTCCGCCTCCAAATTGTTGTCCACCAGGTCTCCGCGGCAATCCGCCGCCACCACCTCCTCCACGACCACCACCCCGTCCACCGCGACCACCACCTCTTCCACCACGGCCGCCATGTCCCGGATCGCGCTGGAACGCATTAGCCATGCCCTGCGTCCGCTGCTCAAGCGTCTTCTCATTAGCTTCGAGGAGCGACATGGATTTATCTGCCAGCGTGACGATCTGGCTCTGGAGTCTGGACAGCTCAACGCCCTTGCGGAAGATGATAGCGTCGTTGACCTGGTCGAGAGCGGCGGCCAGCTCTTCGTGCGAAATCATGCGGCTGACAATGGCGGCGATCTTCTTGGTCGACAGCTCGAACATGTCCGAGAGGGTGGAGATCGAGAGGGTGTCGTAGAAGGGGGCGTAGGTGAAGAGGTAAGTGCGCAGCCCTTCTTCCTGGATCTGCTCGCCGAGCATCGCCTTGATCTTGTCTGGTTGCGCCATCAGGTCCCAGATCTTGATGGAGTTGAGGGTTGCAGCGGCCTTTTTCCAGTCGCCACCGGCGAGTGCTTTGGCGCTCATGATGACGCCGTCGCGGGTGTTTTCGGGGGGTCCGTTGAAGACTTGTCGCTCGTTGTAGTCGAGCATTCGTCGGAAGGTCTTGGAGATGATGCGTCGCTTCATCTCGGGAGAAGATGAGGTTTGGGCCATGAGTGGGACTTCAAGGAACATGCTTGAGGTGAGGTAGATGCATTCGAGCAGTTCCAGGTTGATGTGCATGTGGAAGGGAAGTTGACGTTGGCGTTCGAGCTTCTCTTGCTCTGGGGATACGGACGAGTAGCGTTGCATGATGATGCCTTGAGCTAATAGTTCCTTTTGTCTGCCGCTACCACAGACTTCCGAAAGGGTGTTTTGGGCTTCGTAGACCAGTCCTGCGCGGAATGCACAGAGGCCGATTTGCACAAGTGTTCGGTTAAAGAGGATCTGGGTGCTGACATCGAAGTTGGAAATGTTTTCCGTGAGATGTGACATGAGCATCAAATCACGGGCACGGTGGTATTTATCGTGCAGTGCAAGGAAGTATATTTGGCACAACATAGCCCTGGCACGGATAATACCATCGCTATGTTCGAAGAGGTAGTTGCACAGAGTTTGAACAAGGGCGGTAACATCAGTGCTGTTATCTTTGCGGGGAGTGATGTTGGAGTCGAGCTTCGCGGGGAGTGCCGCCCACGTGTTCTCTTCAAGGATATTGACAACTTGGGATGGTTTGAAGTAAACGTGTTCCAGGCGTCTCATCAACACCCTGTTCACGCTCTCTTGGCGGGCTTCAGTTTTCTCGACCTTGTTGAGCACTTCAACGTAGAGCAGCGCACGGACAATACTGTTGTACAGCAATTGCTCATCGCTGAGTCTTTCAATATACTCCGCGGTATGGGGGTCAATGTGTTGTAGCGATCGGGTGAGTTCATCATCCAGTCGCTCAACGAAAGAAACAACGCTGCCGGGGACTTTGAGGGTTTCACCAGCAGCAAGCTGGGGCTGTTTTTCATCATCTTCCCACTCCTCTGCACCTTCAGTGACAATGAACTCGGGGTGCTCTTCAAGTGTGGCAATCAGTGTCTCAAGTTCTTGTGTGGCTAGCTTCCATTGCTCTGTGCTCATGTAGTTTGCGGTCGAGGAGGAGGTAAGATCGAACCGAGTGGAGATGAGCGTCAGCAAAACTCGGATGGACTGATAGGGAGTCATGGCAACCTCCAGCAGCTTTTCCATAGTCTTGATCTGCTCGAGACGGTCGGTGTTCTTCTTTCCTCGCGACTCGACGATAATCCGTAGGTGTTTGAGAATGCTCTCGGGAGTGTACTGCAGGGTTCTTCCGCCGCGACCAACAATCGCAAAGCCCTCGTCGTCACCGGACAACAGTTCCTCTGGCCGTAAAGTACGAATCTTGTCCTTCTTCTTCTCGACAACCTCTTCCTCTTCCTCCTCAATCATGTACTGCTTCTTGTTCTCACGATATTTATCGATCTCCGTTGAATATTCCTTGTTATTCTTCTTGATACGCTGCTTAACGGCATTAAACCCTTTAGCATTGCTTGCGTTCATTTTCTTCACCGATATCTTCTGCTCCGCGATGGTCTCGTTCATAAAATCCTCAAGGTCAGCGATGGCCTTGATATAGATCTTGGGCGTAGGTCCCGACTGGACAATCTTCATAATTTGCCGATTAAGCTTGTCGAACTCTGTTCACAAAAAAAATAACAAGCATCCAAGTCAGCCATTGCGTCCTCTTATTTTATCATCCCTCGACACTCATCTATTCCCTTCAGATCAAAAGGAGCTAAGAAAGGGGGGAAAAGAAATGAAAAAAGGAGAACATACCCGTTGAAATAACCGCCCAATCATTAATCTTCTCCGCATTATCAATCAACCGCATAGTCTGCTCGAGTTCTTCTAGCCTCTTATCCTTCGCACTCTTCACAACCGTCACCCGCTCCTCATCCTCACTTTCTTCGTCACTATCACCACCGGCATCGTGCTTGATGAACTTGGCGGCACCACCTTCCTCTTCATCATCGCTGCTGCTACTCTCCTCCTCAGAGGACTCTTCCTCGCTAGACTCCTCTTCATCGTCGGAAACGGCTTGTCCCTCCTCGCGGTCGCTATAGAGTTCCTCCTCGTCCGAGGAGCTGCTATCGCTATCGCTTCCGCCTCCGTGGAAAAATCGCGACATGGTTGGGGTTTTTTCTTGCCTTTGGGTTGAGCGTGGGGGTGCAGTCTTGTAACACTTGGTACAGGGTATTATTCGTAAAAAGAAGGTCGTCGACACACGGGGGAGGGAAGAAGGGAAAAGTTGGCCTTTTAGTTTCCCGCAGTCCTTGTCGCCTGGTTAGACTGACTGCAGAAATTTGATGTGTACGGGTTGAAGGCGAAGGTTGAGCCTACGATAATTTTAAGCGAGAGCCCCTAAACCGCATTCGGACCAGCGCGACCCCGTTTAGCGGACTAAAGGGATCTTGCCAATATACGACCTATAAAAACCAACAAAAGCAATGTCCAAGTAAAGAATTACACAGGAGAAATACACAGGTCTCGATGAAGGGTTTTGTTTAAGAATAGCCATTATGCATTCATCCGCAAGGAAATAGACTTTCCGCCAAAATTACAAAAGTATTTGATTTAGTGATCGGATACAGATGCTAAATTTAAACAAGAAACTTGCACAGAAAGGAGAAAACCACCTGACAAGCTAAGAGTGATCGATGGCGATGATTATGAGTCACATATTGCAGGGAATAAAATCCTCGAGGAAAAGCACCAAATATATAGATTTGACAATTGAAAAAAAAAAGGGGGGAGGAAGGGTAAAGGTAAAATCGAAAGAAGAAAAGCGTACATATGTATATATATATGCCCATTATCCCAACACGCCAACGCTATGCCCAAGGAAACAAAAAGCTCAAAAAGATAACGGGAAAAAAGGGTAAAAAGGGTAAAAAGAGCAACACGGGGAGGAAGAGGAGGGGGATAAAAATAGAAAATTCGCAAAGATAAAATTTAGGGAACAATATAACAACAACAGAGAAAGACGAAAGGATACTAATCAACCCAAATAAAGGGGAGAAATAGGAGATTGGGAAGCTTTACTGTCCAAGACATTCACAAATAGAGAGAGAGGGGAAAGAGAAGATACAGGCAGAGAGAGCATTTTAATCATCACCATCCACAATTTGTGGACTGCTATCCCATCCCCCTCCCCACCCACCCCAAAGCCCACCCGAAAGGTTTCCATCCGTATATAAAAGAAGAAAAAGAAAAAGAAAAGAACAAGAAGACGAAAACAAAATAACAGGTAAACAGAAAAAAAATTCCTTTTTTGTGTGTTTCAGGAAAAGCGAAAACAAAAAAAATAAAAAATAAAAAATAAACCAATTCCTCAATTCCCCAATTCCAATTCACGGTGTCATACACAAGTTTCCTATACCCATTATTTTTTGTTCCTGCGGGCGTGTTGGCATAAGAAATACTTTTTCTTCCCCCCTTCTCACTTCAACTTGAGCAACCATCTTTCTTCCAGGAGAGAGAGACAAGAGATACGAGACCTATGTCCTGCCCCAAAAAAAGGAGGACCCCTTCAACGATCCAAATCTGTCCAAACCAGGGGGGAAGGTGGGGTTGGAGGTGGGGTGATGCCTTTCATCTATTCTTCAAACAAATGAGGTCAGGAATACTACCACACATATATAGACACTGTAAAAAATGGTGTAGGCTGTATGAATATTGACGATCCGCTGACCCGCCCCCTTAAAAAAAATAAATCGCTCGGGGAAGAATCCAATACCACGGGAGCAATCGGAAGCGATCATGTCATCATCCTATATATATATATATATATCATTGCTCCTCCAATTCTTTCGTTGATTCAATGCCACTGATTCTGACCCATAAAGTTATCGCCCATAGCGCCATCTTCAAGTGTACGGATGAAATCTCTGTTATTGCGTCCATGGGTCCCAGTCCCACTGGCTCCAGCCCGACTTCCCCTCCTGCGTCCCGCAGCAGCAGAATTATCGCCATAGCCGTCAGCGGGCGGCGGATAGTATGCAGGACTTGGTTGTAATCGAATCGGCGCGTTCGGATCAAGATGGCTAGCGACTCGTTGGATAGACTGAGGTATCCCGCCTTGCTGTTGGTCCATCGTAGATGCTCGCTGCCGCCCAGCTCTAGTTGTAGCCTGGGCATATAGACTTTGGGAGGGTGCGAATTGTTGCTGGGGGATATGGCTAGCTGGCTGCTGCATTATGGGCATTTGGTGGCCGTATGCCGCGGGCTGAGAAGGGTATGGCGGTGGTGCGCCTTGTTGATGGGGGGTGTACATGTTGTTGTATACTGGGGGAGCCTGTGGATGCGCAGGTGGAGTGTAATGGTTATTCATTTGGAGAGCGTATGATTGTGCCGCGGATTGAGCCTGAGCTTGTGCCTGAGCAGCACGTTGCTTACTGGCAGCTTCCGCTTGTTGCTGTTGCTGTACACCAGGTGCGACAGTCTTGTTCAATGCTGAGGCCTTGAGGTTCATTGGGGGTACGAAAGGTTGGGTGAATTTTTGTTGCGTGATGAAAGGATGGAGTTTTGCCTGTTGCGGCGACCAACGCTCAAGAGGATTTATGTTCAAAAGCCCACGAACGAAATCAATGAATGCGACGCGATTATTCATTTCTGCAAGATGTGAGCGAAGATGAATGATTGAAATTAAAATTTATAGAATGAATGGGGTAAGCTCACCTCTATCGATCTCCGCCTGCTTCATATTCTTTCTCGGCATCGAATAACTACGGATTATTTCCGGCAGTGTCGTTGCCTGGAAATATTTTTTGCTTGGCTGTTCTTTCGTGTTGTGCTCGCGAGAATACTGTTCCATGCTCTTAAGTCTGTAGCTTCGACGGCCAAACTCATCTTGCGTTTTCTCGAAAAATTCTCCTGATTGTTTGCCCATTTCAAGCATCCAATTTGGAGGCATTCCTAGCATTTCAGTGATCCGGGATACTTGGTTGTATTCAGAAGACCCAGGGAATAATGGAAGGCCTAGGAAAAGCTCAACGACGATACAGCCCAAAGACCACATGTCAATAGCCGACGAATAACTAGAGAAAGTTAGTATAGGTCAAAACTTGTTTCACGGAAACTGATACATACGGTAGGCCTAAAAGAACCTCAGGCGAGCGGTAAAATCTAGACTGGATGTACGTGTACACAGTCTGTCTCTCGTCACATGCTGACCCGAAGTCGATAATTTTTATTATCGGGCTTTCGAGACTGTGCGAGGAAGGGGAAATAAGTCAGTAAATAAATGGTGTGGAGAGAAAAGGTATTGACGGGTTGCGATGTACGTACTTTTTCAGTAATATATTTTCGGGTTTTAGATCACAGTGTATTAGACGGGCTTTGTTCAGGAGTGACAGGCCATTGAGTAGTTGTTGTGCAAACACACGCACAAGGGTAGTGCTGAGGCCGCGGAATTGATTCTGTTTGATAAGTTCATACAAATTCACGCTGAGCAACTCAAAGACTAAACAGAGATGTTGTCGATGGATAAAGGTATCCCTTAGGCGGAGCAAATGATGGTCGTCGTTCTTATCAAGTTTGCTATTGATCTGGATAGGATATGATATCAGCAATGTTTTCAACAGTATGACGATGGTCCTAGACATACCAGATCCAAAACTGACACTTCCATCATACTTTGATTGAAGTAGGCTGTTCTATTTTTGACAACTTTGACCGCCACAACCTCTTGAGTCTTCAGGTTTTGACATTTCACAACTTGACCGAAAGTCCCTTGACCTAAAACGTCTAGAATAAGGTACCGGTTTCTTGGAAAAAGTTAGCATGTGTACTAAATTGTACTGACAACCTCCAAAACAAAAGATGAGGGGAAACGGATGGTCATACTTATGATTGGCTTCCTCACTTCCGAGAATATCATTGACATAGAGGATATAGTCGCTGTCATCATTATCATACCCATCGTTTTTGACGCCTTTACTTGGTTTCGTAAGCACGCGGCGGGGATTTCTCGAAGATTCGTATTTAAATGACGGATTACATATTCGATAACTCGACGGTAAATGCGTAGTTAGGGCTTGCAAGGGCTACCAAAACGTGTCAGTCCCGGAGGATATTGATTTTGGGTTAAGACTTTACACATAAGGAAATGAGCAAACGTACACTGATGAATCCGCCTTCGGGATTGGCGCGTCGAAATGCTGGTTGGGTATTTATCCTTGGTTTCAACTCCTGCGTCGACTTGATCTTCACGAACTTGGGTACGGGGCCCCTTTGGGGTTGTTGTTGTGGTTGTTGTTGTGGGATGGTATGTTGTGGCGGTTGGCCTCTGGGTTTTATGTCCTGCCCAAAGGCGGAGTTGAGCTGAGCACTTGCAGAATGTGGATAGTACTGTTCAGGACCCATGTCCGCCGGTTGGAGCGTAGGCAAACGGGGTTGCTGACGGGAGGTGCCACCAGCTTATATTTTCAGAGTGGCGTAAGTACATAGTTTAATTGATCCAAGTATAAACAAAAGGAAGGATGACAAAGGCGATAATTTAAAGAGAAGGAGCACACATACATGGAGGAGATTGGTAGTTCTGAGGAGGAGAGGAATAAGTGTTCGCTCTCGTAGGAGACGGTCGAGCGCTCGACGACGCCGCTGGAGGCAAATTGTATAGGTTCTGAGAGGTATTGGGACTAGCGGTGTAAGGCGGAGCAGGAGAAATAAAGTTCATGGGAGAGTATCTGCGCGCAGCAGTGGACTCTTCACTCGATAGAAATTGTGAAGAGCCCCGTTGATGATGACTCGGTTTGGTAGCGTATTTCGCACTGTTGTAAGGGTCTGCGTCTTCCATAGTGACATCCGGGTCCGGAAACTCGCCAGTGAGAGCTATTGGAGACGAGGTCATGGATACCGTCTTTGACATCGAATTACCAGATGGCGCTTTGGGTGCTGTTCCTGGAGTCTGATATGATTCGTATGTGTATCCCATTGGGGCTTGATGCTGCTGTTGCTGAGATTGTCCTCCACTGCCAGCACTCGTAGCTGAGTAATTTTGTGTCAACTGTGGGGGATGGCCCCCAAGACCATTGTTAAATTGGCCTGGACCAGAAGTGGCATTAGCATAGGCCTGCCACTGCGGATCCATGATGAAATACTCGCGAAACCGGGCTGCTATTTGGGGAAAATTCACACCCCAAAAGCGATAGACGAGCGTAGAGTCAGTGTGGATGCTGCTGGGGTTGGTCGTGTGGAGCTGGGGATGGCTGTCTGGTGTCTGTGTCAGAGAGCCAGCCGAATCGAGCGCAGCGCAGTGCGGCAACGAGCGGATTAGCAGGTGGGGTTAAAAGCAAGTACGTACTGGCAAAACACACTCGTGGCAGGGGAAGGATAGAAGGCTGTTTGACGCAACAGCAAGAGAGCTGATGCTAGGTAGACGCTGAGGCGCAACGGCTCATGTTCAGGTTGGGGGTTGGAGGTTGCGTTGGGCGTTGGGCTGAACTGATGACAGTGGAGTCGCAATTGGTTCGTGTTCACCACCCAATATCCCATGCAGAAGCTCAGTAACCCCAACGATCGAAGAACAAAGTAGTCCTTCCTGAGTCAAGGAAGGGTGGGGGAGAAGATAACTGAATATCTCGCGCACAAGTGACGAGGAGGGAGAAGCGGCAAGGGTTGGTACGTAGTTTGTAGAGAGGCGCAGGCAATGGAGAGTGGAGAGGGGAGATGGGAGGGGGATCAGGGAACCCAAGACTGCAACTCAGCAACTCGATCAACAAGTTCTCAAGACACGATCGACCAGAGGCGCAGAGATAGGCGACGGGAGTGGACAAGATGAGGGTAGAAGGGATCAGTGTCGACGAAGGGAGAGTTGGAGTTGAAGTGGGTGAGGGATGGGAGAGGAAGAGGAAGAAGAAGAGGCCAAGCCAAGACAGTGAGCCCAGAGTCCGTCAGAGACCACCTACTAAATATATAGTATACAAGTACGGAGTATACAAGTAGATTTAACCACTTCAAGAAAACTATGTATGCAGGCAATGAAGCTGCAAAATAAGACAAAGAATATATTTGATAGAGGCATAAGGAGCTATATGAACAATCCTCTTATTCCCCCTGTTTCTTTTACTAAGGTTGTTTCTCCATACATGGTGGTGGTATGATTCCGCTTATACTCCGTATATAAATACCACGTACATACCAACTAACTCGAACCTGCTGCTTGAGAAAAAAGAATTGATAAGATCATCCATCCCGCAATCATGCTTGTTTCTTAAACTGCGTACAGATTTACGTGGCAATGCGATGTGCCTGCATACATATTTGCCTGAGGCAGCCCAAGCAAGAGGCTGGTATCCTCATTTACAGTACGGAGTAATCCGTACAGAGTACTTAAATGGGGGATTTAACAAGACCATCGCCTCAAAATTGCGCGAGTAAAATGAGAACACGCCCATTATGAGAGTTTATTCCATGCAATACCCACTGCCAGATTCAGCCATGTATATTTCAATTTTCGGGGCTTAAGCGGACTTTCTTTTTTCTTTTGAGGGGGGGCAAAATGGCCAAGGGACATCTGCATCAAATCCAGGGTAAATGGATGTACTGCAGACCGCTTTGAAATTCTCGCTCGGCACCGCTCAATGGAGGAAACGAAACGGAAAGGTTCCAAGTAGCCCGTGGGGTCTATTCCTAGTGGCTGTTGATTCAGGTCTTCTCCAGATAATTTCTAATCAGGACGAGGTTGACCTGCTCCAACCTTTTGAATTCTTCTGGGGGAGGGGAGCAAGGTGGAACTCTAGCACTAATCTGGCTGTTCCCATCACTTCTATAAGAACAAGGAACATATGAATATAATTAATCCCCTGCTTTTATGAGAACTGAACGGATGTTGTTTGCTGTTGTGTATTTATTCATATTTATTTTGGCCTTCTGCCGTGGCAAACAAAGGTTAATTTGTCTCTACGGGTCGAAATGGGCTGGCTGCGTAATGGATCTGAACAGTTTGGACTCTTTGGAGGTATTTGCCGCTTGATGGCTGCCTTGATACTCTGTTTTTGATTCTCTAGACGAACCCTTCATGAATCAGAATGTCCATTTTATATATATATATATATATATGTATGGTGATTGATAGTAGCTGGAGCCCAGACAATTCCAAGGTTGCCCCATATGACAGATAACCTTATGACTAATTAATTATTAAGACGCTTGGCATTAATGTGGCTACTTCAAAGGTTCCAACGCCGTCTCGAGTCATTTCTACAGTAATACGAGAGACAACGAGAAATACCAAGACTACCAAGCCCATTTCTGCACAGTCTGAGCAGGTGTCTTGTCGATGGTAACCAGACAAAATAAAAGACCAGGTTATCATTATTATTAACCATGCCAAGCGCGTGTTGGTTGCTTGCTCGAAAATACATTTTCTAGGCAGCGAGATGAAGAAGTGACAAGACTGTGATCTCTAATCCGTTCACTTGTTCTTTCTCCTTCGAAATCTAATCGCAAACGCCTTTGAACCCGCTCTCATTAGATATCCTGGGCGTTGCTGAAAGAAAAAAGCCAGTTATATATACGTGTATATATGGATGCCACAGGAACAAAGGGTCGTTTTAAAAGCCCTCGTCGAAATTTATACAGATGCGCTTGGATGCTCCAACGAGGCTGCTTGGTCAGCTTTTAATCCACTGAACTAAAAGTCCAGCTCCGTCTTTGGGAGTGAACCGATATCCATGGATCATAATATGGATGAAAGCCAGAATGCAGACACGCCGGCGGTGGCACAAGTGGTGGCCGAAGAAGCTCCTACTGGCCTGGAAGATGTGCAGGACGTAAAACCACCCATACCTGGAACTTCGCAATCGACTGCCATACCGGATGCGGAATCAAGTCGATTGCGAGAGCTCCAGGCTGCCGTGCGAGATCAAGATGATTTAGAAAGAGATATTGGTCGCCAGGTGCGTACCGGTTTTTTTTCTGTTTCCTGTTGACGAGTATATCAATTCAAACGGGGATATTTATTCTTACCTTTGGACAAACCCAACTAGGCGGACAAGCTCCTTATCGAGCAAGCAGATGAAAGGGACCATAAACGGCTGGAACGTACTGTAGTAGAGAAATCGTATGGAAATTTCCCTCTTCGTCACCCCCATTTTTTTGTAACTTGAAAATTGTAACTGACGATATATTCGTTGCAGGAAACTAGAATCGCAAATCTTGAGATTACACCAGCGACTCTCCCAACCAGTAGGAACAGCTGCGCGTGTTCGTATAACTGCAGAAATAGAGAACCTAGAGTCACGGATATCATCTCTCGATGTTGATCTCGACCAGATCCAGCAACGTATCGATGAGAGGCACCAAGGGCTTGAGGAGGCAGGCCAGGTGTCTGGGCCCGGGAGACTGCCAAATGAGTCTCGAAGGGATTATCTAATCCGGACTGGAAAAATTACGCCCTTCTCGAAGATGGGAGGGGGGGTTGGTGGGTCTACTACCACAGCAACAACACTGACGGACGCGTTGATCGACGCGGAAGATGAGCGAGAGCAGGAATTGGCTCTACAGGAATCTGCATCCCGTCGTGAACCGTCTCATCGCCACCTACTGCTTCCAGGATTTGATTACGATGAGGCAAACACAGAGAGTGATTCCGTTGATCTATCTCTTTCACGCCCACAAAAGCGCCGGAAGTTGGTATCCCATCCACAACTCGGTGGTGATTTGGGCACATCTCATCCTTTGTCATCTAGACTATCAACCCCGACGTCTGATGTGGAATACGTTGACTCTGGCGTATTCGTCGTGTCGGGAGAAGAAAGTTCATCGGATGAGTGGGATTTGGCCTCGGACTCATCGGAAGGGAAGTCAAGAAAGAAGCGGCCTAAGAAAGTCGGAAAGAAGAGCGTTGAGAAGGTTGTGGAAGATTTGAAAGGTGTGGATGACGGTGATGAGAGGGTATATCAGTCTCGACTTGAAAATTGGGTACATAGGAGGTCGGCAGCACGGAAACGAACTCAGAATGAGCATGATGCTCGAGCTTTTGATACGGCCGATGCGGCGGATGCGACGCGTGGAGCTATTGAGGGCGACAGTACTTTTGCTGAAGATGACGAGGAATGGTTTTTACCTCATCCCAAGGTTCCTGACACAGTGCTAAATGGTGGTTATCACATCCCTGGAGATATCTTTCCGTACTTATTCGACTACCAGAAGACAGGAGTCCAATGGCTTTGGGAGCTCTACCAACAAAAGGTGGGGGGAATAATCGGTGATGAAATGGGCCTTGGTAAAACCATCCAAGTCATTGCCTTCCTGGCTGGGCTGCACCACAGCAAGAAGTTGACTAAGCCTGTCATTGTCGTTTGTCCCCCAACTGTTATGAAGCAGTGGGTAAACGAATTCCATCGGTGGTGGGCCCCGTTCCGAGTGTCTATTTTACATACTTCTGGGAGTGGTATGATAAATCTAAGAAACGAGAGCTATGCAGATGCACGATTGGACTCCCAGCTATGGGAACCAGATCAGCCACGCAGACTCTCAAAAGAACAAAAGGCTGCGAAACGGATTTTAAAACGTGTCTTGGAGGAAGGCCATGTGCTTGTGACCACCTACTCCGGGTTACAAACCAACTCTTCCTTGCTAATCCCAGTCGACTGGGGCTGCGCCATCCTCGACGAAGGGCACAAGATTCGAAATCCAGATACAGCTATTACGATCCACTGCAAGGAATTACGGACTGCACACCGTCTCATTCTTTCCGGAACGCCCATGCAAAATAACCTAACTGAGCTTTGGTCCTTGTTTGACTTCGTCTTCCCCATGAGACTGGGGACGCTGGTCAATTTCCGTAACCAGTTCGAATTCCCAATCCGTCAGGGGGGTTACGCAAATGCATCAAATCTGCAGGTGCAAACCGCTGCCAAATGCGCAGAAACGCTGAAAGACGCCATCAGCCCCTACCTGCTTCAGCGGTTTAAAATCGACGTTGCTGCGGACCTTCCCAAGAAGAGCGAGCAGGTGCTTTTCTGTAAACTGACCAAAATACAAAGGTCGGCGTACGAGACGTTTTTGGGATCTAATGAGATGTCGTCAATCATCAGAGGTCGCCGGGAGGCTCTGTATGGCATTGACATGCTCCGCAAGATTTGCAATCACCCCGACCTCCCGGAGCACAAGACGTTATCTAAGAAAACAAACTACAACTACGGAAGTGCCTCCAAGTCTGGAAAAATGCAAGTCGTCAAGTCGCTGTTGGAACTGTGGAGAGATACAGGTCACAAAACTCTACTTTTCGCTCAGCATCGAATCATGCTAGATATTCTTGAACGTTTCATAAAATCGATGGCTGGGTTTAAATACCAAAGGATGGACGGAAACACCCCGATCAAACTTCGGCAAAGCTTGGTCGATGAGTTTAATAATAATCCAGAGATCCATGTTTTCCTGCTAACCACCAAAGTTGGTGGTCTCGGAGTGAATTTAACGGGTGCTGATCGGGTGATCATTTACGACCCGGACTGGAACCCTTCGACGGATATTCAAGCCCGCGAGAGAGCCTGGAGATTGGGCCAAAAACGTGAGGTTACTATTTATAGACTTATGACAGCGGGGACCATTGAGGAGAAAATCTACCATCGCCAAATCTTCAAGCAATTCTTGACCAACAAGATCCTCAGGGACCCGAAACAGAGGCAAACTTTCCAGATGAGCGATTTGCATGATTTGTTTACCCTTGGGAACGATGGGCCAACGGAGACGGGTGCGTTGTTCAAAGATGCGGAGGTTACGTTTCAAGAATCTAAGGCCGCCTACAATGGAAGCCCTGGGATGAAAAGTAACGCAACAACCGGAGAAAATAATGAAAATAATACAGGAGAAGACCGTGAAGAACAAGAGAAGATCAGCCGCGTCACAGGCGTATCTTCTCTAGAACGCTTCCAAGGCCCCCCAGAAACTCTAAGCGCGTCTGAAACGGATGATAAAACAGCCCCAAACTCAGAAGCGCGATTGATGGAGGGCATCTTTGCGCGGTCCGGCGTGCACTCCGCACTTGAGCATGAGCAAATCATCAATGGCAAGCGCGTTATCAGAGCAGACCCTAAAATAATCGAGGCTGAGGCTAAAAAAGTAGCAGCTGAAGCGGCTAGGGAGCTTCTCAGGGCAGGCGAACTCGCTAAATCCATTCCGGTTGGCACACCTACCTGGACCGGTCAGTTCGGTGTTGCAGGCAGGCCTGAAGACACTATGCAGCCGCGTGGAACTGTTACGTCTCCATTCCCATTCGGAGGCGGCAGCACCATACGCAGAGCCATAGGGGGCCCATCATCCGCCAGTCTGCTTGCCAATCTCACAAACCGCACAGTAGGAGACGGGAGCGGTCGAGGTGTCGGCAGCAGCAGCAATGCATCGGGCACTAATACGCCCCGCTCCAGCACCCCAGGAGCGGTTACCGACAATAATAATAGCAACATCAGCAGTGGCATCAAACCGCGCGGCAAGGACTTTATGAAAATGATCCGCGATTACATCATGGCGCATGGCGGGTCTGTGCACACGCAGAACCTCATTGATCATTTTAATCGGTTCTGCGACTCGCCGCGCGCGACGATGGAGTTCAAGGAGATGTTGCGGACTATTGCTATGTTGGAGAAGACGGGAGGGAGGGCGAGAGGGAAGTGGGTGCTTCGGCCGGAGTATGCGCAGTGAATGATCATATACGGGGGTGCCGTTTTATTAGGGTTTTATGTAAACCCTCAACTTTGGCCGCCATTTGGAAGCTATCCGTTTTCTTTTGGTGTTTTTGTGGATGGTCATTTTTACATAAGATGATAATGATGATGGTAAAATCATATTCATTATTTTTGGAAACAAATATATCTGCATGTACTGTACATTGGATATATGGTAGTTATGGCAGTTAATAAAGAGCCGGGGGAATAGCCTGTGACGGGGGGAATGGCGTGGAGAAACCAAGGAACCGCCGAGTTAATTTAAGCATGCACGCAAACCATGGATGTACTGTACTGTACCTTGGTGAAAAGCTTGTGTGGGACAAATAGATTAAACAAAGACAAACGTTGGAGAACCGTATATACATAGATCTGACATGCGGTCCATGCAGCCATGCAGCCATGCAGCCATGCAACAACCCCCAAAGATAAACCGATGCCTATGTAGGTATTGATGCTCTGGTTCTATGGATCAAGACGAATTGAAGGTTTTGATTGCGGCTGAGGTGGTGATGGGCCAAAAATAGCCTAGGTCTAGCCCCTTTTAGTGTGTCTTGCATGGGCTGTCACGTGGCTGGCGGGTCTCAGACATTTTCCTGCCTCATCGTCAACAACATTTTTCATTCTTCTTCCTCTCCTCCGCCTCACCCGTCACCGTCAATTTCATCTTCGTCTTCGTCTTCGTCTCTGCCCCTCTTACCCCTCCTCCTCTTCCTCCTCCTCCTCCTTCTCTTTTTCACTATCTCCCGTCCTCTCGCTATCTCTCTCTCGCTATTTGATACCGTCGTCTCTCGCTAACCCCCCCCCAAGACATCTGGCTATTTGGATATAAGATCGCCCTCTCAGCATTGCGACATCTCTAACGCAGCATTGTTCGCCAAACATTCGTTTTTTGGGACCCTCTCTCATCTCTTTCTCTCTCTATTAAAGCATTTAGAATAATCTATTATTACTATTACTACCACCCCGTTCGTCCGTCGTGTCTCCCTCGTTGACACTCTGTTCTAACCGACCATCCCTTAACCGCCAACCCAAGCCACGCTATCAACCAGCATCTCCAACTCGAAACCAATTTGCTAGACCTTGAAATACAGCTGCCATTTTTAACAAGGACGTTGCGGGAAATTACTGGTTCTGCCGAATTCGAACAAGTCATTGATCTGCTTCGGATATATCGTAACAGCCCTTGTTTCAGGAAGACGTGCATTTTTGGTTTACTGCTTGGGATATTATTCTGAGTGCTGGAGAGACCGATTGTGCCAGCCCTTTTTTTGCTTTTTGTTTTTGGGTCTGCACTTGTTAAGTTGGCCTTCTCTGTTCTAGAAAGGTTCCAAGTGTGGTCGAGTCAATATGCGGCCCGTCAGCCACATCTTCATCCTTTGTTCGCTACTTGTGCTAGTGTCGTATGTGAGAGCCTCGTTGTGGGATGACAAAGTTAATGTAGCACAGCCATTTGCTTTTGCACGGCGGCAAGATCGAGGTGAGTTTTTTTTCTTCTTTCTTCCTTTCTTCTAAACAGAGAAAGGAAATCTTTCTAGCCCGCACTCTTCTAATACCTCACAAAAGACCCTGCGACAGATGAACCTACGAAAGCGCAGGATTCCACAATCACTGACGCCCCGTCAAAGACCACGGACCCAAAAGAATCTAGCCAAAATACCGATGGGAATACCGATGCAACCACTGGAACAAAGCAGACGGGTACCAAAACATCAAAACCGAACCCCACAAAGGTCCCCTTCGATGCACCCGTAGGCGGTATTAAGATTATCGAACCAGCTATAACCGATGGACCAACCTATATCAAGATCGGAACCAAAGCGACATTTAAATGGAATTACACATCTCTACTCATCTCCCCGAGCGCCGTCGATGTGATTGCGTTCTGCAGCAAAAATTCCCATTCATATACCATTTCTGGGAATATGACCGTCAAACCAACCGCAGAGATTAAGTGGGACACAGGTGTCTTCAGCACAAGTGACGTGCCTTTACTAACCGAAGATTACACGCTATTTGTCTATGACAATTCCAGAAGTCCCTCTGACCCCCCTGAGCCTGGCCGGTTGGGTTCTCAAAGCCAGTTCACCTTTGGAATGTACCATCCTCAGGCGTATACTCCACGAAATGGTATGTTTTTTCCCTCTTCTTTTTCCCGCGTCCCGATCCTTTAAGCATGCAATAGAACCCTTTTCTAGCAATACCATGTGAACGGCATTCTAACAGTTTCCTTTAGAGTTCGTCTGTGCCGGTTGCAGCGCAGCCATCTCAGATATGGAACGACAAGCTCTCAAGTTCATGTTTGGCATGGCCACCCTCACAGTTGTCTCATTTACGTGGTTCGTTACGGGCGTTGGTGGTCTTTAAAGAAAAGAAAGAAAGAATCTCACCTTCTTCATTTCCAATTCCCCATTACTTCTCTCGGAGATCTACGATTCTTCTCTCACCCTCGCCTACTTCCAACTTTCTGCTTCGCGCCCCTTCCTTCACCTTCGAATTTTCGCAATAACCCAACTTTAATCAACCTTATCCTCTTCTGGCATATAGATACTACTATGGTATCTCATCTAGCGATGTCTTTGTTTTTCATATTTTCCTGGTTTCTTGATTCCTGGTTTGCCTTTCGTTCTTGTTCTATTATGATGATCTGATCTGTTCTGGGCAATAATCTTTTCTTAAACTGTACTTTCGCTGCGTGGTTTGCTTTTGTTTGTCATGGTTTTGGAGGATCTACGTTTGACTTCTTTTTTTTGGTTTCTTGACCTTTTATAGAAGGCGAGAAAAGAAAAACATATGGTACATAATTTACATGTGCTTTTGGTTTATTTGATTTGACCACGTTATATATTTTTTTGCTGCATACAGAAGGCAAGTAAATCTGATAACTATGCCATCTATATTCCCCCGAGTTTTCTTTTCTGTGTCACATAGTGTTTCCTTGATTTTTATGACGGGTATTACTATTTATTATTCTATTTTATCTAGCTGATGATCCTTTTTTAAGGTTGAAATCAGTAATAGTAGTGTATAATTTAATTACATCTCGCGCTCTGCGTTACCAGCTTGTTTAATTAAGTTCATACCAATAGCAGCAACACCTCTTTATTTTTCCATTCCCATCTCCTTTTCCGTGGTCTCCCGGGTTCGCTATACACAAGTACAAGAATGAGAAAAAAAATTAAGATGGATCAGCAGAATGTTTTCTTTCTCCCTTTTCAATAACTAAACTTCCCAGTCAAACTTCCAAAAACCCCCAAACAACTTACATGAGCTGTAAAATTAAAAAAAAAATACATGGCATTTATCATTTCAGGTAAAAGTTATTTATGTATAACAAACAATCACTTCCATATTTCCAAGCACACAAATCGAGAAAAATACAGAAAGAATTCAGAAAGAGGCAACCACCCCACTCAGCACAGAGAGGAAGGGGGAACGATATTCATCCCATTCAAGCTCAGATCCAATAAGAAAAAAAGAAAAATCCAGAAGAGTAAAAGAAGCCACTTCTTAAATAAATAGAGGGGGATGGGGAGAAACCCTCCCTCATCCATCCATCATCCATTTCCATGAAATTCAAATAGAAAATACGCCAGCCAACAAATGAACTAAGTCCAGACCTAGAGAAAAGCTCACCAACTTAGAGATTCACCACAACAGCCAGCTTACCGGCCCTTTCAAAGAAGCCGTCTTCAAAAAAGGCACAGACAAGCATACTCATCGGCAAACTCCCCACCGTGCCTCAAATGTCTTAGAGTCTTTGAGAGAAAGTTGTTGGTCCGGGTGGGATGAATACGGCTTTTTGGTGACAAGGGAAGAGGGAGATTGCGATGTGGGGAAGGTTTTGTAGATCAATTGCTGCTTCCATTATTTGGTGGCTGGGAGCGTTGGCTTGGGGCAAGCATTCGGGCAAGAAATACGATTTCAAAAGGAGGAGGGCGGGGTATGGGATTCCGAACCAGGTGACTTGGGGTTGGATGGGGATATCGTAATTATAATATACTAGATAGGCGTCTTGCCATGCCGGTAGGTGTGCGGGGTCGTTCATAATGGAGCGGGTAGATGTGTGCTGATTGTCAGCTAATCGTGGTGAGAGAGGGTATGGCTTCATGATGACTCTCTGGTTGAAGGCTATTGGACGGATTCATTGAGGACACTGGAAAGGATACTAAGAGACGTTTGTTTCAGAGACAACCTGGATGATATGCGTTCCAGATGAAGGTTGTTTTATTGTCGGCTGATTCGATTGGAGTTGGTTTTCGGAATGTTGGCAGTTGGGCGTTGAAATCGGTTAACTGGTGGCAATTTAAACACCTCGTCTTTTTAACGTCCGCATAGGAGCAGAGCATGTCCTACCATTGAAAGCGGACTTTGTTAGCGTGGGTTAGGGAATTGGGTTATATAACTGAAGTTACCCAGGAAAAATGAAATGAGGTTGTTTGGTGAAAGTTTCATAATATGAATATGGAAACACTCACTAGAAGATAGGGAAGGTCCCATTTTCTATCTCTCGACCTGATACATTCCAATATTTCCGTCTCCAGTTTGGATGTGCTCCCTCGAGGTACAATCATCACCTGCCATTCTCTGGGGCCCTTGCTGCCATAGTACAGTTCCTGAAAGACATAAAACTGCAATGAAATTTTCCTGATCGCGACGGAGAAACGGCCATTATTTTCAGCCGTTCGTGCAATATTAATGGTAATTGGACCATCCTTCTTCTTGTACTCTTCAATGACATCTTTCCAGCCACTTTCACTTGACGCAACCCTTATTTTTTCCTCCTCCTCTTCCAGCCGATTCTTCTTGTCTTTCTCTATTTGTTCTTCCCTATCAAGTTTTTTCAGGATATTATCGTAGTCCCGTTCCCACATCCCCGTCGTTGGCGGATGTTCACCGCCACTTTCAATTAATTTTTGGTCTATTCGATCCCAGATCGCCGTCATGTCTGAGTTCCGCCATTCAGATTTGAAATTTTCTACTTCAGCTACCCCATCACGAGCTGTTTGTGAGAGCTGTTCGAACATATCTTGAGGGGATTTCGGAATTGGCGTCCTTGCGTCGGGATTAACAATGGGAATTAATGGAGAAAGCAAGCGGTTTGGAACGAGAGTTCGAAGTCCATGGATCTGTAGAGTATTAGCATATATAGGCTTTTGCTGTATTTTTCTATCACGCTCAGGAGGCGCAGTCAATCCCACATAGAAATATGCGCGCAAAGATGTTTTTATGATGCGTAGGTAAGAAATATCCACAAACCTTTGCTTCCATCTGTTGCAGAATCGATAAAGCGGTGACCAGTTTCCTCTCCGAATCCCAGTCCTCATTTGATGAAAATACAACGGCCTTCGCCTGTTCATTGGAACCAGTGCCAGCACCAATTGTAGCAGTCCCCGTGGTGGGAGCAGGTGCTGACGAAGAGCTGAGAATAGCACCATTGTCACTAACCCCCATGTGTGTGTCCATATCGTTATAAATGGAATTCAATACGACTCATACGACGGTACAGAGTGTATATCTAGTAAGTGACTTTTCAAATAAACGCACCAAATCAAGCTAGTTTCCGTAGAGGCAAGCCTCCCGGCTAGACAGGGCTATAAAGCAAGCCACCAAAGAAGAGGGTGTATGTGATAGCCAATAGATTTTAGATAGACTGCGAGATCTTCAAGCGCCCAGGAGGCCAGGAGGGCCACTGGTAAATGTGATGATAGCTTGAGCTATGCAACTGGAATCCGATCGATGTTACGTTGAACAGGCTGTGAGAGAGACCTGGTAAAGAGGCAAGAGAACCAGCTACAGAGGATATTCGCAAAATTCGAGATAGTGAAGCTAAGTGATAGTATATAGTGGTTCGGCGGCTGTTGATATGGAGTTGACGCTGTCAGAGGAGAAAATAATCGAGTGTGGAGATTGGGAGAGTTGACCTCGGGAGGGACCTCGGGAAGCTTATATGAGAATACTAACTTGTTTAGGAATAGCGAATCCGAAATGAATATGACACGTGATATATTTAAGGTTTTGATCCCTGCACGGGCCTAGAAGCCTGCTTATTCAGGTTAGTGTGGTTCGTCTCTAAATAACCTTGAATCCTATGAATGAGTGCATTCATTCACATGAGCTTGTCACTGATTGCTTGTGAGAATTTTAGAATCTGCTTCAACAACCGGTTCAACGATGAATAATATCATAATAAAAATGCGCAAGCACATGAGCCTTGATGTGCTAATTATTGCAGAGCACCTATTTCACATCAATCAGATGTTTTATCCATGGATTCATCTGTATTACTAGTAGTTATACAGTTGACAGATAGATAAAAATGAAATCTAATCACTAATATATTCAATGATTATCAAGATTATACTGATTAATAGACACACAGTACTCATATATAGATTTGCAGAATCTCTCTTCTATTCTATTTTCACTATTTTCTGAAACTTGAAGATGTTGACAGACTATAGATTTTCATCATATATGTCTTTCATATTAGTTATATACGGATACCTAGGTAGTTATAGTTATAGCTTCTACAATCAAGCAAGCTTGTAATCTCTGTTAGATGTGCCTACCTTTTTAGATATCTAGATAGTTATACCTGTCTTTTCTGGATATCACATGGGTGTGCATTTTAGTTGATCAGTCAGAGTGTGATATTCTTCTTGCATGGTTGCTCCTTTTATTCTGATCAGGTATTGGAAGCACTATTAATATTGCTAAGCTTCGCTCCATAAATAAAAGTTGAGGCCTTCTCGCAGTGCTGATGAAAGGCTGCAGATTTATCTACAACTAGATCTAATTCTTATGCTAAGTATTTCAGCATTAGCATTGCATTACACTGTTTCATGTGAATTAAATAAAGTGTTCTGTACTTATTTCTTTTCAGGATAGTTAACTCTGTTAGAGCTGGAATCACATAGATATTGTGCATTCACTGTTCAATGTCCATAGCAGAGGAGAAAGGTGTGTGCTCCTAAGAAAGATTGGAAGATGCATAAAACAAAGAGAACTCCAAAGGCGAAATAGGGGCTCTCCGAGCCGAGAACAGTAAGTAATATGGATGAGACCCCTTTTTTTATTGACAATATTTCCGTGAGTACAAACTCAACCCAACACAAGCGAGTCAGCATTAACAAACAACGAATCATTGACTCTATGTTCTTCGAAAGCAGCAGAAGTTGGCATGGATATCTGTCTGTATGTGCATTCGTACCTCCATGAGCTCAATTTTATCAAGAGTGGTGTGCAGGGGTAGTTCCTTAGCTCTGACAACCTCCTGTTAAGCCATAACTTGCGATTGGCTGGAAATGCATTTTATTCAGAGCCAGATATGCGACTCATCCGGGATGATCGAGCTAATCACGGGGAGAAATAATCAAAACATGGATGCTTCAGGAGAGAGTATCAACAATAAAATAAACGGGTGTTGTCATACGGCCCGGGAGCTTCCGGAATATTTCCACCCAGAGAAACTTCTTTGTTTTAGCTACGGGATAAGAACGGGTATAATTGGATATATAATTGGATATATAATTTTTGCTTTATTTTACCCGTTCTACGGAGCTACCCATGTCCTGTTGTCCACTTATATCAACCTTACAGGGGAAACAACACTCACTCCATACCCCCTGAGCCCCGCTGACAAATAACGCGTTAATTTATATACCTAGGTAGGCTTACGCAGGGTTAAACAAAATGCTGGTATATACTAGAAGTTGAAATTGTGATCATTGAAAAGAAAGAGAAAAAGAAACAATAGCAAACCCACAGATATTGAAAAGGTGCTCTTATGCAAAAAGCTCAAAATGCCCGCCAGGAACAAAGAAAATAACGTGCAATGCAATCACTCCAGTTTATGTATATGCTTGAAGATCCTCAGAAAGACTCCCTTGCACCATATTCATGTCAGGTCTGCTTACATCTCCCCCTTACTAACGTACTGCAAACAACAAATCTCTTCATGGCAACAAGCCCCCCCCCTCCCCGTTCTCTCACCCAACAATAACAATCTTACCCGCCTCTGGCCTACACTCCGGCGCCAGCGCATAAGCGACCCGCCCATACATTTCCGGCATGGTCCCCAAACTCGCATTAGCCTGCAGCACCGCGAAGACTAGCGGTGGCGCACCGATCGCCAATGTCACAAGCGCGGACAGAATCAGCGCATCAACCGCCTGCATTGGTCGAGACAGATGTAGCGGCGTCTCGTAAAATTCGGGCCGCGACGGCGCCATCATGGACAAATCAACGAAATAAAACATCACGCCCGCGGCAAAATAGAGATTGGATGGCGATAGGGCGCGGGAGATCGACCGAATGGGTCCTGCGGTTGGCGTCGGCTGTCGAGGCGGTGGCAGGGGGATATCCATGGGTGACGCTGCTGCTACTGCTACTGCTGATACCATCATACCGGCGCAGGCTCCTTGGGCCTGATATTCGAACGCAGCAAGCAGCTTTCTATAGCCATTGAACGCCTTGGCGGCCTCGGTGTTTGAGATGGGCTCCGTTTTCCTGCCGACTTCGTACAGGAGCTTTTCGCTGCCCCTGGCGGTCTTGAGGATCGCCCAGGTATGGCCTATCAGCTCGCCGGCGGGGTCGTTTTCTTCTGTCGTAGTGGGGTCGCGGAGGCTGAAGTTTATCTCGAGCTGGTCGCCATCATTGAGCATGGCAAGGAAGAGCTGGTAGAGCAGCGGTTGCGGGCCGCTGGGACATGTGAGTATGAATTCGTTGGCGAAGTCGATGGCGCCCGCGCGATCGGTGAAGATGCGGCCATTGGCATTTTCAATGGCGGCAAGGGCTGAGGTGCCCGGGACGAAGGACATGCGCTCCATGGATTTCGCTTTATGGGATTAGACCGGTTGGACCGGTTGGGGGTTATGGAGGGAGGGAGGGAGGGGAGGGGAGGGGAGGGAAGCGGACTTCTTAATGATAAGGGTAGGAGTCAATAGCCTTCATTGGTAATTAGAGGAAGACTTAGAAGTCAGATATATCGTTTTGTAGTGAAAACGGAAGTTAGGACAGCAACGGAGAATGAGAAAAAAATGAATATATAAATCCTTTTCTCGTATTTCTTCAACGCAATAAAATGCACGAATGTCTTATCTATCAGCAAAAAAAGAAAGAAAAGAAAAAAAGAAAAGAAAGAAAAGAGCTCGCTGGACAATATCATCGAGGCCCAAATAGAGAGATTCCTCGGACCTAGAGGGGTCCATGCCATTCCGTCCACTTGTTCTTATTCACAAAATGGCTTATTAGTTAAACAAGCTATTTAACTTCCAAATTCACGTATGGAATATGCATGCCAGGTATAACGTACATGGTTCGGGACCCATCCCAAGTACAGGGTCCCGCGTCGAATTTCCGGACCAGTCATTGGCGTATTAACTCTCAGCTCATCCGCAAGGAAACGAGGATTTGAAGCGAAGCGCATCGGTGCCTAGGAAGAGGGGGTCGTACTAATAGCTGGATTGGCCATGCCTTGTAGATTATTAGCATTGCTAGGCGATGGACCCTTCATGACCGGTGTTGGCCTAGGTAGTAGGTATGGATCCAGCCCACCCCGGAGAAGGTCGGTTGGACATGTGTGGAGATTTGCCGGAGCTGCTAACTCGAGTTTCTTCTTCTTTTTTGCCATTTTCTCTTCTTGTTTTTCCTTTGAGGCGGGTGCGGGGAGAGCTTATTATCCTCCTCCCACGTGCCTGTACGCTGTGGCTGGCAGTTTAGATATTTCCAAGGTTAGTAGTTAGTTATCTAGCTGTCTGCAATTGTTGCGATGCTGGTTCCAAACGAAGCGCCAGGCAATATTTAAGCGATCTAAATAAGCAAAGTCGTTAGTTAACTGTGTCACCTGGGCACTTAACAGCCAATCCATATTATCCCGATGTATGAACATGGGCGGAGTACTGTCGTTACATGTACATGTATGATGGGGAGGAGAAAAACGAGCAAACTAAAACTAAAATCAAAACCGAAACCAAAAGACAGCTGTCATCGTGGATCAAGACGCTAAAACTGAACGGCCTCTGGGTTCAACTGTGGTGCTTATTGGTTATTCGATTGTTCCAAAGTTACTTGGGCTGCTCATTAAACAAACAAACAAACAAGAGCTGTATCATGTATGTAACCAAAATCATCTGAAACAGGCATTGGTTGGTGTATGAGATGCAGAAGAAATATCCCGACATGGATGTCCTCCTGCTTCACATGTTGTTGCTAAGAGAAAACTAACTGCAGAGTCCGCGCTAGAACATTCATGACTCGGAATAATTTAACTCTATAGTGGATCTACACACATTTCAGGGCTATCAATGGGCATTCATACATGCGCAATAAATGCCTGCAGCTAGCTCGTCAACGTCTCATGCAAGGGGATTTTCTGTTGTTTGATTAGAGTATCAGATATTTCTCTGCTCCGAAGCCGAAGACTGGGGGGGCCGCTCCGGGGAGGGAGGAATCGAATCTTATTCAATCAAACCCAGGGAAATAATCAAATCATACATACACACCATGCCGAATAAACCGGAAGAAGAAAGGAGATCCCCTCCCTATATTATATATTATAATATAATATCAATCAGAACCCACAATTATCCATAATAAACAAGCTTTCCGTCCCTTGCCTCTTTTGTTCCGGACTCCCCATTTTTTCCTATTTTTTTATTTTTTTATTCTCAAAGCAAACCCCAAATGCCCAAAGGATCATCTCCGCCTCCACCACTTTTATGCGCTTCCTGAAGCCTTTTAACCCTCTTCACCAAAGTCCCGACGCTCACGGGTCCAACAATTGTGCACAGCATGATGGCCCAAGTGATCACCAGATAGATATCTGAAGCTGCTGCAAGAAGTTTCCCCTCATTATTGTTAACCCCAGAGGAAGAAGAGGAGGTCTCAGCCGGCGAGAAGACTCCACTGCTCTCTCCCAGTGACGAAATGAGGAATCCAATTTCGCCGCGGGCCACCATGGCCATGCCAAGGATCGATGCAGGATACAGAGACCGAGGCCGTGACCATTTAGAAGGCGACCATCTAGTTATTGTGGAGTGCTGCTGCTGCTGCTGTTCTTCTTGTTGTGGACGATGAAGCCTGGTTCTAGTGGCGTTTGTGGTGGCGTGACTATCGTTATCATGATCATTAATATCATTCTTCCCATTATTACGAATATGCTGCTCATCCGTAGCAGTAGTGCTCTTTTTTTCATCTTCCTTCTGCGGCATCCAGACGCACCAAAGCTTGGATAACCACGGAGAAAAAGCAGAAGAAGAGTGGAGTCGTTTCGAAAGTGCCGGGGTAGGCGGAATCCCGAAATCGAGCCGGACAAGCCAGATGCCTGTCAATAATTTGCCTAGGGTCATTAAGATCGTGTAGACTATGCCACGCCAGATGATGGGGCCTTTGAACAGGTCTTTCATGGGAATTGCGAATCCAATTGATGCCTGTGATGGTGTGATAAAAATATGTTTAGAGACAGTTGAAGCTGAGGGAGGGAGGAAGGGAGGGGAAACTGACAAAGAAGAATGGTTTGAGGATCCTTTCCACGACAGGGGAATAATATCTTTCGTAAATCTCTAAGCCGGTGATTCGATCCATGTGGCGGTCGGAGGAGTCACTTCTGCGATCCACCGTCTGCGTTGAAGCACCCTCACTACGCTCACCACCAGAAGACGCTGCTCTGCAACCTTCTGTATCAGCCTGTCTAGATGATGGTTGCTGGACACCTCCCTGAAGGCTGCCATGCCGGCTGGTATTCCCTTCTCCTTCTCCATCTCCGTCTCCGCCCCCGCTATCCTCTCCCCTCTCCACATCGGAAGGAAGACTCACGCAATCCCACCAACTAATAGCGGCCCCAGCCATATACGCCGCAAACAGTCCTGATGTCCCCGCGTAGACCGCCGCAGTCACAAACCCAATCAGCACAGCTGTATGAACAACAAAGACAACATGGCTACCCCCAATCCTCAACGCCCCCAGAAAAGAGTCCATACCCCCAACCTTTTTAATCAGCCCTTCTTTCCCCTTCCCCTTACCCATTTCCCTTCCCCCAAACCTACCCCTCAACCAACCCACCCCCCAGCATCCCCCGACAACAATCACAAGAGCCCCTACAGAAACCACAACCGGCCTAACCACCACAACCGCGCCAATCTCATTTCCCCCTCCTTTAGCTCCTCTCCCTCTCCCACCCCCAAGATCGGCAATAACCTTAACCAGCACCAACCCCACAACATCATCCATCATAGCCGCGCAGGACAACACCGTGCCTAGCCGCGTCTTCACCAGCCCACTAGCATTCAGCACCGTGAATGTCGTGCCTAGGCTGGTAGAGCATAGCGCCGCGCCGGCCGCGAAGGCTTGGAGTGGCGTTGTTGTCGGGAGGAGGGCGGGGAGGACTGCAAAGGAGAGGGCCATGGGGAGGGCGATGCCGGTTAGGGCGACGGCGGTGGAGAGGGGGAGGTTTGCCAGGAGGGAAGGCGGGGAGGTGGAGAGGCCGCCTGGTATGGGTGAGGATTTGATGTAGGGGTTTTTGTTAGTTCAGATGGAAATGGGGCATCCATGTTCTGTGTTCATTTCAAAATGGTTGAATGGTATGTATATATATATAAATTCATAAATATACACCTCTCTAAATCTAATATCACTACTATCACCAAATATGGCGCCCAAAATGTATAATTAATATGGGCCGTACAGTACATACCCTCATAAACCACCAAAATCAACCCAATATATCCCAGTGCCCCCACGACCTCCTGCGTCTTAATATCCAGCAATTGAGCACCGGGCAGGCCCCAAGCGACACCAATGAAGAGCTGACCCAGCAGCCCGCAGTATATAGAGTAGTCAAGGAGGTAGTTTACGATGTTCAGGAGGAGGAGGAAGGAGGAGTGCGTGAGAAGGGTGAGGATGGGCGGTTCATGGTAAGGGAGCGCGGTTTTTTGCTCGGTTGTAGACATTGGGAACTTTTTTGCCCCCAATGGATTTGCTTATGGACACGGGGTAGGGATATGTAGGTGTTATTATGTATGTATTTTATATAATCCATGTTTAATCATGGATTATAACTATTTGGGGGGTTGGAGTAATGGTTTCTGGAGTTCTTTCGATGTGTACGGTCCGTAAATTGTTTTGAGCTTGGCAGCAGTGGTGGTTTAGTAACTACGTCATAGGAAAACATATATATCTACTAACTATTTATCAAAAATATCTGAAGTTCTAACTCAACAGAAGAAAAGCAATGGGAATTAGCTACTCAAAAGAAAGAGAGAAAAATACAATTAATTATAATCCCATCCCAATCCATATATGGAACGGCAGCCGGTAGTGTACTAAAAAATCTAGCGAAAGTCCAGTTCAACCACCCCGCCCCCCCGCTCCTGTTTTGTCCCCTCTTGATAGCTTTAAATAAACTCAAATAGTATGGAACAAAGAGTGCTCCCACCCCGCTTCCTCATATACTATAGCGGGCTTCCGCTTCTTCATATATCCCCTATTACGGTATACGGATGCATACATCCGTATGTATATTCCTGGAATGAAAACGAATATATACACACACCCAGGCGAAGAATGAAATTCCACCAAAACGCCACAGGAAATATAAGAGGACAGTATCAATCAATCAGCCCCCGCCCCTCTTGTAGTGAAAACAGTTCTAATTTTTTTTGTTTTTCGAACGACATGAGAATACAAAGGCGAAGAAAAATCATCTGCACTGAACAAGCTCGATGCCTCCCAGAATTTTCCTGTTTTACATCCATCCATCCATCAAAAAAAATCTCGTTCTGCCTAGTCTCTCACAAGGTCATAAATTTTCAAGACAGAGAGAGATAACTAAACGGTCGGGGGGGGAAATATAAAAACAAAAAGAGAGAGGGACCATCAAAACCTTAAGGCGTGTCTGAGATATAATCATTGTTATTATTGGTATAAATATCTGTCTACCAATGGGTTATGTATATAGCGGGGAGAGGTGCGCACACCCCATCCAGTCTGTCACTCAAGTGTGTAGGACCCATATACAGGAGAAATATTAAGAGAGGAGAAGAGAAGTGCCTTCGTCAAGGTATCAAGGCCGTATATGTCAAGGTTGAGCATGTTGTTGAGTGGGGAACATTAAAGATTACACCAGAAACAAGGAAACACATATTTAACAGGTTTCAAAGGGAAAAAAAAGGGAAAACCAACAGCAAAATCCACCCCCAATCGAATCGTCGTAACGTGTCGTCAAAAACATGTATAGAAAAAAAGAAGAAAAAGCTACCCCGTGTTCTTATCTGTCAAGATTTCTTGGTCTATCCGGATATCAGTGACACAAAAGAAAGGGAAAAATATAGAAAGGGAAAAAAGAAAGCATAAAGAAAAAGTTCGTCGCCGTGGTTTAGTGTCATCAGTGAGGCTCGTCAACATTGGGCGTATATTCTCTAACAGTGACATTGGTAATGGGAATGAGGGGTGTTTTGGGTGATGATGTCGTCGCTACCACGTCCTCGGAACTGCGCTGTGGTCTGCTATCGGGAGCGGTCGAAACTTGTGCCCGCTCAGGAGCTTCATCGTCATTGTCATTGTCATTACCATCATCAAGATCTTGTTCTTCGTCTTCGTTTTCGTCGTTTTCGTCGTCCGTAATAGTGGGGCTCTCGATCTTTCGGTTCTTCAAAGCAGAAGAAAAGTCTGGAGCAGTCGATTCCGAATTAGGAATGCTCGAACTGCGCCTATCCTCACTCCTATCATCATCATCGTTGTCGTCTGTACTTTTAGTAGATGCGGTGTCCCTGGAAAATGATAACCGTGGGTCGCGACTGATATGGGCGTCGTCGAAACCTCCTCCTATGGGTTGTATCCCAATCGCCTGAGCCACCGCGGCTTCCTCTTCTGGTAACTTTGTGACGATGCTATCAGTGCTTCGTGATTTTTCGAATACTCGGCCGCTCTTCATGTCATTCAATCGAAGAAGATGGTTATACCGTTGTCGCAACGGATTCGCAAGACGCTTCTGTTTCTTTTTCGCGCGCTTCGTAGAGGGACGGACGACAATAACGGGGATGGGTGATTGTTGGAGGCAGTATTTAGATACTGAGCCGGGAAGAAGGCCTTGCATGCCACCAAGGCTGCGACCGCGTGTTCCGACAATAAGTACCGCTGGCTCGTAGATTTGGATCTTAAATATAGTATGGGGTTAGAAATGGATCTAGAAAAAAACCAGGTAACATGAGGCGACCACAAACCATTCGTTGTATAATTTCCTGTACCTTCCCTACTGCGAGTTCCATCACCAAGCTGATCGCTTTCTCATCCTGGCTATTCTTCGCAATGACTTGATCAAGTAATTTCTGGGCTTCTTGCCTATATCTCCTTTCCTCCACGCTTGCGTCACTGGCGATCTTCGAATCCTTCTCAACAACTCGTAAGCAGACAATTTCATCGCCATCGTCGACGAGTTCATCGATCAACCATTCGAGTGCGAAATCGGAATAATCATTCTGATCAGTGCCACATAGGAAAGTCCGACTGCGCCGCGTGGGATGGTAGTCTTTGTGTTTGTAATTGAGCGTCAACGAGAAATCAGTGGCGTCACGGTTGTCAAAGGTGTCGAAGGAGACTCCGCGATTATAGGCACTGGCATCGTGAGGCGATGTTAGCGTAGTGTCAGGATGATATTCATCATGGCTGTCAGAGTGGGATGGATGCATATTGCAAGTATATTTCATAATTGTAAGTGGTGAATGGAGCATCAACCACAAGATCTTTGCAGCCGCTTTGGGGATTTATGACTCGAAATCCTGGCATCTGGATCTGGAGCGAACCAGGCAAGAGAGAGGCGCAGTCATGTCCTTGATTTGCAAGAGTGGGGCACACTAAATCCATAAGCGAATTATGGCGCGCGGGGTGAAGCTTAAAACGTGTGTATTGGCAGGATAATCACAAGCAAAAAAACTTCTTCAGAGGTTTGGGGGTGGAACTCATCCAGCCACACGTCACAAGCCACACCGAGAAATTAAAGAAAAGGTAACGTCATTAAAGGCGATGCGGGGAAAACGGAACAAATGATAACAAAAGCCAAAGTTACTAAGAGACAAAAACTAACCTTGGTGGGGGAGGGGAGGGAATTCTGTTGAGACTGCGGTGAGTCAAAGTTCTCCTTGTGGTATCATCCCGTTTTTTTTTTGATAATTGGGCAGCGGATGCCGCAACATTAAACTGGATCGATCGCCGACGTGGTGGAACGTCAGTAGGCATGGCAGTCGAGCCGCCCAAGGTGGAGACACTCGCATCATCTCTGTGATATGGCGCGGTACCATCAGATCCCAACGCGGACGAACTGGTGTCAGGCGAAGTGTTTGTAGACGTCGACTCGGACATTTGAATCCGAGTATCAAAATCCGAGGAAAAGTTTTTTACAACCCGTAACGGGATAGATATGGCCACGGGAGGTGTAAAACGTGGTATTCACTGATTATATATATCAGGATAGAGGGAAAATAGATGGACGGGACAAAAAACCCTAAACTCCACCCAAACGCTGTCGAAGTGTTTCTTTTTTTCCGACAAGAGAATATCTCCTAGCAGCAGATATATTTATACTTGACTTTACGCAGAATAAATCCTGGCGGTCAAGCGTTGATGGGTAAAGCTAATACGGATATATATGTCTATGAAACGTGTCAGCTCAATAGGGCCGCGATAGCACAAAACTAGCCAAAGGGGGTATTCCCGAGCACAATCCAGACCAGCCCTCGTCACTAGCAAGGCTACTTGAGTAAACATATCCCGTAGCACACAGATAGAGACAAGAAGCGAAGAAGAACGGCTTCTGGTTTATATACTCACCGCTCACACAAGTATAGTTTCCGCCTTTGGTTTTTGTAGGGTACGACTAAGATGACGATAAAGCTGTTTGAAAACGGGGGGAGAAGTGGAGAAAATCAGGACCAATAAGCCACACAAGACAGTTGGGTGTCAGGCACCATGAAGCTCCTTTAAGACTTGGAGTAGGATGATAGAGGGACAGACTGTCATTGTTCAGAGAAAGTAAGGAAGAGAATGGCCTGTTGGGTGTATCTATTCACTGTGTGGCAGGCAGGGTGTACTAAGGATGGGGTTCATTCAAAAAAAACAGGTCGGTAAAAGCGAGATAGAATGGGAAGTGGAGTAGAGAAGAGAGGAGGCGATCTCGTAAACCAGAGGAGGTGGGCAAGGGAATGTATCAGATCGATGACAGAGGAGGCGGGGATCAGCAAGAGGGCATCGTAACTCTCCAACTGATGCTACTGGAGTGATGTGAGGGGTAGTAGCTGCAAAAGGATGAGGATGATGGAGATGGAGGTGGAGGATGGAGTGAAGTTGAAGATAAAGGAAGATGGAAAGATGGAAGACGGAAGATGGAAGATGGATGTTGAGAGGCTGAACACACCGAACAAAGAGGGCGGGGAGGGTACAGTTGTAAAAACAACGCCAGCCACAGCAGCCAATACTAGGGTTTCTCAGCCCTATGACCTCTATTCACATCTATGCCATCAGTTAATATTTCCCAAATGCCCGTCTTGCCTTGGCGTATTTAGTCCTGTTTAGATATAGCGCCGTCCCGTGCTCACAAAACGTGTCCGGATTAAAGTTATTCCCCTTCCTGGCGCCGTCCAAGCCTTTTTAGCCCTCCCGCGTTTAGTCAGCCACCAAGCTCCCAAGCTCTCCTATATCAACTCCAGTAGGAGCTTAGGGACCACGAAACGGATCCCTATCAACTGGCATACTTACATCCATGACCGAGCAGTATCACAATCAGTGACGGGACAGTGACAGGGCTCCCTACTACTCTTACCTGGAACAGAACTATCCCACTTCTCCAGACAGATAAATAAATGGATTGAGTGTATGAACCCCTCCCCTTCCCGCCCCCGGAAACGCTCAGGTCCCGTAACTGATGCACACCGCCTCTCAAAGCTAGCCAGCTAGCTAGCCAGCTAGCTAGCTGTTGGTTGCTTCCAATTTCTTCTTAGTAGGCTCAAGTAAAACGAGTAGCATCAGTGGGAAACAAAACGCACAACAAAATGAAAAGATTCCCCTGCCTGTGTGGATGCTCTGTCTCTCTCTCTCTCTCTCTCTCCCCGTGGCACGCGGGCTGCTTTCATCAGTCAAACAAAGTATCCGCGGGGCTGGCAGCTTTCAGTTATATATTATAGTTTCAACTGGCTGCGTTTTTAACTATGCCTTCTGCATCTTTGCCTCATCTTAATTGTGTCGAGGCCAGTCTCCGGCGATATCTCGGTGACTGACAAACGATGGAAATACAGCCCCAAAAAGAAAAGACCTAAAGCGTATATATATATATATATATGAATGTCTTGACGTAAACCATTTTTTATACCAGAAGAATATATATATATATATATATTTATCCAATGATCACACCAACTTTACTTATTTACAGTACAGTACAATTCCTGTGTAAGTCGAAGCCCACAAGCCGGCCGGTGGCAAGAAACATCCATAGAGAATGAAGTCCTTCCACACCCGCACGCACCGCGAGAATCTGCGGGCCTCAACGATAATAAAATAATAA
>PDND01000214.1:0-44685 GCA_002572855.1 [Emmonsia] crescens
GGGGGGGGGGGGGGGGGGGGGGGGGGAGGAAATCATAAGGATTCCAGAAACAAGCGTTCAGATTTCAGGTTTCTCCGATCTCCGGTTCCGTGGTAGCTCGATATGAACAGCTTTGTGTTCTGCAGCTCGGGGGGAGGGGATTGGAAAGGTTACACATCTGCCCATCTCTATATATACACTACCATCCATCTCAAACGTGCTCTTCATGATGCATGGTCTACACCTGAATCTCCGCCTCTGGGCATGTTTAAAGGCCAATGTCGCTACATCATGGATGACCACCTGTGGTGAGAGAGATAAATGTGACATGCATATAAGATGCCTCACATGTTCCTCACATGTTGAAAGAATTGAAGGAAAAAGACGCTTGATATACATATATGAAAAAGAAGAAGCATCATAAATAGAATTTGATGAATCTAAATTTCTGTATTAGTTTCACAAATCTCTTTGGTCTAATAGAGAGTTGAAAAGTGTGCCAGATATGATTTTTTTTTTGAGATAATTTTGCTATATATACTCTAGTATATATAGTATCTCTGACACCTCACATGGAGATAGAGTTGATGAAAGAGATACTATAATACTATTTATCCTCATAATATGAAGTAGATGATCTGTCTCTAGTATAGTATCCCATATCAAACCCCTTCTATAATCAAACTTCTTTCTTCAATATCATCGTCAACATGGCTCACACGTTTTCTTTATACATGATGTGCTATACTGCTGATTCTCAGGTGTAGGTCACTTGTATATCCATGTTTGGCAGACGTAAGGCTTCAACGTGGTGGAAACGTGGTTGGGAGACTGTAGTGTACGAGCATATATATACTGCGTACTAGGGCAGTATATCTGATCAACTCGTTTCTAGGGAGCGAGGGTGCTGGGGCTGGGAGGGGTTATATAGGTGTGCTTGAATGTATATATTGACTGTGGATATCCCATGTATTGGAAGCTCAACAGGAGTTAGCAATGGGATAAAACGACGGATAGAAGGTTGACTCCAACTCCCTTCATTAGTACTGCAGAAAGGTAGAGAGATGAGGAGATGTTATATAACAGGTCTGGGCCGTGGACCGTGGGACACAGGGTTCTCCACCCAGCACGGTTAAGAGTATTGAAGGGGGCAATGATGAGTGTGTTGAACAATGCTTGGTACATGTATAGTACATACATATTGCACAAGATATCTAAGAGGGATATCATTGGGGGCTTGGCCGGACAGGTGCAGATAGGAATCGAGGGGCCCGGCCAGCTGGATCTTGCATGCTTGCTTGTACTGCGTCATATAAACAACATCCGCCCCATGCGGCTTTTTCAAAGTAAATATATATAAAAAAAAAGTTGGATAAGAGTTGGTACTGTGACATGACCTGACATGACCTGGCATTACATGACATCAGAATTGTTTCTTTTTTCATTTTTCATTTTTTTTTTTTTGCAGATCAAAGGGAGAAAAAAAGAGAGAAGAAAAAAAGAGTTCCAGTCCATAGAATCAAGGCAGAAAAGGGAGAATCATTCTATAACTTGGAGAAATCTGGGAATAATTAATTGAAATGACCCCACCCGACATCATCATATCATGGATATCAACTTATACCCCCCCCCCCCCCCCCCCCCCCCCCCCCCCCCCCCCCCCCGCGGGTGCGTCAACGGTTGCGTCAGGGCGGGGAAGGGGAGGGGATTGTCTAATTATTCCGATTCGATGGATCTGGATTTTTCTCGGGGGACACGGGAAGGGCATAGCTTGTGTGTGCATGGTACATATATGCACATACATGAACATGTACAGACGACAGCCGGGTAGTTTTGTTTGGTTGGGATGGGGCTGGATGGACTGGATGGAGGGGTGGACAGGATGCGAGATTGGCCACGAGGATAGCCGGGTATGTAACTATCATTGGCGTTGGTATGCTATGCTCTGTGAATGCAAGTTGGAATTATGCATGAGGAGTAACAACAACAACAATAATACCAATCATACTAATAATAATGTTAATGTTAATGCTAATGAATAGTATGAATATGAATAGAAAGTTAAGGGAATAAAATGTAAAAAGAACAATGCCCGTTGGTATACGGAGTACGGAGTACCCGTGGACGGAGTAGACAAAATCCTATCCGCATTCAAGATATCCAATTACATAGTCGGAACAACAGGATAATTCGCCCATAGATGGCTAGAAGGAGTCTAGCGTGCAAGGGGCGGTGAAGAAGGCAGCAGAAGAAATAAAATGGTTAGGGATGGGCCCCTGCAGTGTGGAGAGTGGCCAGCTAGTGGCCAATTAAGGACCCCTATTAGATAGTTGACCCTTAGGTGATGATTCTTAGGTACTATGGCCCCTGGGTACTGGGCAGGATTAGGCAAGATTAGGCCCTGACCCGCCCCAAAAGAACAGTCTGTAGTGTTTATAGTTTGGGTGTCCTCTATCTTGGTAAAGCCAAGCCACCTCCCAACCGCTGGAAAGGGGAACCTATGGCGAAAAATTAGCAAAAAGACTGCGAAAAAAAGTCCCATCCGCTACCAACTTACCTTACCCATAGGTACCTAGGTACTCCTGGAACTGCCAGAAGTCAACTAGCTTGCCCTATCTCATAGTCCCGAGCAAAAAGAACAAAAAGAACAACCCCCCGAGCAAGCGATCTTCAACTCGCCACAGAAAACTTCTCCCTTCTCCCTTCTTCCTCCTCACCTCTGCCACCTCTCTCCCCCTCCCGGCATGCTACTCTAGCTAGGAGGAACTCTTCTTCCCAGCTTTGTTCAATTCCTCCTTCTCGTCCCGCTCTCTACCTATTCTATTATTCTGCCGAGCTTACGCAGTGACTTGGGCGGTGCAGAAAATCTCCTTCGCACGCTATTCTTAGGGAGCCGGTCGTTTTATTTGTCTACCTAATCTCCATCTCTTTCGCCCCCTCTCGAGGTTTTCAATTCGGATAGATACCCGTGGGACAATTCCCCCCACTTTCTGGGAGTTGATTGGGGTTTTCTATTTATTATTAGAGATCTCGTCGTTTGTGTGAGTATAGCTACAATATTTAACTCGTTGCTTGAATTGAAAACAACCCCCCCCCCAAAAAAAAAAAAACTCCCCGTGTACCAGCAGCAGCTGTTGTGCTCTCACAAGAAAAACACCAACACCTTACCAATTAACTATCTAACACTTACCTCTTTGTCTAGGGCTTGGTATATATCACCATCGCTTTTCGGGTCACAGTTTTCATCCGGTCCCTCCGAATCATTATACCCCAGGTCTGTTATGGTGATGGTTAGATAGCTGTATCTTTTTCCATTGAGTTTTAATACTTTCCTGTCCGATCCGCCTATCGAACGATAACCCCCCTTCCCCAACACTTAATCGCATACATTCTTGGAACTGGGGGAATACCATTGGTTTCAGTAAAGCTATATTTCTCGAGCTTGGAAGAAATAACAAAAGAACACAAGGCCCGGAACAAAAGCTACGGCTACGGCTACGGCTACGGCTACCCGAAAACGAAAAAAATATATATATAAAAAAAGAGAAAAAACCATGAGGGGCTCCTGGCTAATCCCCCAACGTTTCCGCAACGTCAATGCAGCGGATTCCGCGGAGGCCGGATGGCTCAATCGCCGCTTGACCACGGTGCTGCAAACCGTGTCTCGCAGAGCTTGTCTACATCCCATCCATACCATCGTGGTCATCGCGCTGCTGGCGAGTACGACCTATGTCGGACTGCTTGAGGGGAGCTTGTTTGATGCTGTGAGAGACGTGGGCGCAGGCCCGGGACAGCTGGATGTTGAGCCGTTGTTGAAGGGCGCGAGAAATTTGCGGCTAGGAGAGGCTACCGGGTGGAGATGGCAGGTTGATAATGCTGCGCAGGTGGAGGATACAAAGGTATAATCATCCATATCACATCTTACACTCACACAACCCTTTCCTCTTCAAATGACAAAATATTTCTAACCAATTTTTTTTTCTTTTTGAACGTGCAGAATGTACAACACCTAGCACTGACAACCTTCGTCTTCCCGGACTCATCCTCCCGCTCCCCACAAGCAGTACCAGCGGCCAAAAACGTCGCTCTCCCCGCTAACTGCTCCGCGGTGCCGATCCCACATACGCCTAATCTGCTCTCCCCGATTTCCCACGATTCGTCCCTGGCGTTTACAGTGCCCTATGACCAGATATCGGATTTCCTGAAAGCAGCTCAGGAAATTCCAGCTGCGAAAGATGCCAAGGATGGCGTGGAGCAGAAGAAATGGATTATGAAAGCTGCGCGCAGCTCTAGTTCTGGATCGCGACGTGCATTGAGGATTTGGTTCACAGATGCTTGGAATTCGTTTGTTGATCTGTTGAAGGTGGGTTTCCTATCTGAACACCGAATACTGTGGATGGCATAACATTATGAAACATTGAGACGTGTACTAATTCTTCTTTATAATAGCATGCGGAGACCGTGGATATAATCATCATGGTTCTTGGGTATATATCCATGCATCTAACATTCGTATCCCTCTTCCTGTCCATGAGACGTCTCGGCTCCAAATTCTGGCTCGCGACCACGGTGCTCTTCTCCGGAGTCTTCGCGTTCCTGTTTGGCCTCCTCGTCACGACTAAACTCGGCGTTCCCATCAACATGGTCCTCTTATCAGAAGGGCTCCCCTTCCTTGTGGTTACGATCGGATTCGAAAAACCCATCATCCTGACCAAGGCTGTCCTCTCAGCTTCCCTGGAGACTCGCCGTCAGGCTCCACCTAGACAGGCGGGTTCAACTACCGTCTCCTCACCGAGCTCCATCCAAGACGCCATCCAATTTGCCATCAAAGCCAAGGGATTTGAAATTGTTCGCGATTACTGTATCGAGATTGCGATCTTGGTTGCTGGTGCTGCGTCTGGTGTTCAAGGTGGCCTGCGGCAGTTTTGCTTCCTCGCTGCATGGATACTGTTCTTCGACTGCGTTTTGTTATTCACCTTCTACACCACGATACTGTGCATCAAGTTGGAGATCAACCGGATCAAGCGACATGTAACTCTCCGCAAAGCCTTGGAGGAGGACGGCATTAACCGCACCGTAGCGGAAAATGTGGCTGCGAGCAATGACTGGCCTCGCATGAGCCCTGAAGGAACTGATGCGAACGGAGAAGCCAAGGGAAATACCAATGGGGTGTTTGGCAAGAAGGTTAAGGCGAGCAGCGTGCCCAAGTTCAAGATTCTAATGGTGGGCGGGTTTGTGCTTGTTAATGTGTTCAACCTGTGCACGCTCCCGTTCAGAAATCGGGGGGATGGACTGCTTTTCCCGGCACTGTCGAAAATTTCTAATGTGCTCTCGCCTGCCCCGATTAATCCGTTCAAGGTTGCGGAGAATGGGTTAGATTCGATTTATGTTTCTGCGAAGAGCAAACAGCAGGAAACTGTTGTCACGGTGCTAGCGCCTATCAAGTATACCCTCGAGTATCCCTCCGTGCACTATGCTGAAGCGGAAGAAGGTCGCATTTTCGACATTGAATATACGGAACAATTTTTGGATGCTGTTGGGGGTAAAGTTATTGAGAGCCTATTGAAGAGTCTTGATGATCCGATCATCAGCAAGTGGATAATAGCTGCCTTGACGTTGAGTGTTATTCTTAATGGATACCTGTTTAACGCTGCGCGGTGGAGTATTAAGGAGCCGGAACCCGTTAACGATATTGCCAAGGAACATAAGATTGATCACGAGAAGGAGCAGAGGAAACAGGAAGTTAAGGCGAATGGCACGCTTCGATCGCGGGAGCAGTGTGAGAAGTTACTCAAGGAGAAGATGGCACCGTTCTTGACCGATGAGGAGATAATTGATCTTTCGCTGCGCGGGAAAATACCCGGCTATGCTCTGGAGAAGACCATGGAAGACCCAAGCATCCCCCGCATCGATGCGCTTACGAGAGCCGTGAGGATTAGAAGAGCCGCTATTTCCAGGAACCCTCAAACGGCATATCTCACCAACTCGCTTGAAACTTCCAAGGTGCCGTACAAGGACTACAACTACTCCCTCGTTCACGGTGCTTGCTGTGAAAACGTCATCGGCTACCTCCCGCTTCCCCTCGGTCTTGCAGGACCGTTGACCATCGACGGGCAAAGCTACTTCATCCCCATGGCTACAACGGAAGGTGTCCTCGTCGCTAGCACGAGCCGTGGCTGCAAGGCCATCAACGCTGGCGGCGGCGCCGTTACCGTCATCACCGGCGACGGCATGACCCGCGGCCCCTGCGTGGCCTTCCCAACCCTCGTCCGCGCCGGCGCCGCCAAAGTCTGGCTAGACTCCGAAGAGGGCCAGACCGTCATGAAAAACGCCTTCAACTCCACCAGCCGCTTCGCGCGCCTGCAATCCATGAGAACCGCCATGGCCGGCACGAACCTCTACATCCGCTTCAAGACCACCACGGGCGACGCGATGGGCATGAATATGATCTCCAAGGGCGTCGAGAAGGCGCTGCATGTCATGTCCACCGAGGCCGGGTTCGATGATATGAATACCATCTCCGTCTCTGGGAACTACTGTACGGATAAGAAACCGGCTGCTATTAATTGGATCGAAGGGCGTGGGAAGGCTGTTGTGGCTGAGGCGATCATTCCCGCCGATGTGGTGCGAAGCGTGCTGAAGAGCGACGTCGACGCCCTCGTTGAGCTGAATATTAGCAAGAATCTCGTCGGGAGTGCTATGGCGGGTAGCATTGGCGGGTTCAACGCGCAGGCTTCCAATATCGTCACGGCCCTCTTCCTCGCGACGGGTCAGGATCCGGCGCAGAATGTCGAGAGTAGTAACTGTATCACCATGATGAAGAAGTTAGTCTCCCCCCCCCCCCACAAACCTTTACTTTTAATATATATACATACTTACAAAAATCAACCACAGCGTAAATGGCAACCTCCAAATAAGCGTCTCCATGCCCTCCATCGAAGTCGGCACGATCGGCGGCGGCACAATCCTCGAAGCCCAATCCGCCATGCTGGAGCTCCTCGGCGTGCGCGGCTCACATCCGACAAACCCGGGCGATAACGCGCGCCGCCTCGCCCGCATCGTCGGTGCGGCGGTGCTGGCTGGTGAACTTTCGCTGTGCGCTGCGCTGGCGGCGGGACATCTTGTTCGGGCGCATATGGCGCATAATAGGAGTGCGCCGGCGGTGGCGTCGATGGCGTCGACGAGGTCTGTTACGCCTGTTTCTGCGGCAGTGGGGGCGGCGGCGGCGGCGGCGGGGTTGGAAATGACGCCTGCCCCTGCTGCTGCTGGGCGGTGATTGGTCACCTTTCGTTTTTCTTGTGGATTTTCTTTTTTTCTAGATTAATGTTCGTGTGACGCTTATTACAATTTTTTTATATTTTTCACCCTTCATTTTTTTTTAACCCCCATGGCATATATGGAGCGTATATCCCCTGGGCTTTTGTTTCTTCTTTCTCTTCTTCGTCTTATTTCTTTGTTCTTCAGACTCATATTTTTTTATAATGTATCTTGTCAAAATGTCCTCGTTCAACATATTTTGGCGCCTTTTTGTTTCCGTTACGTTTTGGTGGAGATGTTTTGTTATTAATTTTTCGGAGGAATAAATAAACCATCTACATGTACAGACGAACAGGAGAAGAGAAGAGAAGAGGAGAGGAGGAGAAGAGAAAAGGCAATCTTCCCATCAACGCTTGTCTTGTCCGTTGCAATCGCAGCGCCTAGCCTGTCATTGGTTTTTCACTCTCTCTTTTTCTTATTCTTTTTCTTTTCTTCTCTGCTCCTTTCCCACTCTCTTCAGAATCCCCACCGCCCTAATGATGAGTGTGGTACATACATACATACATATATACCTAAGTATCTACCTAGGTAGTTAATCAACCTTCTTCCTTTCTCCTTTAATCTGATACATTGTAGTTATGTCACGTGGTAAAGGGGGGGCGTTGAAATCCTCCCGAAAGCGGTTTAGGTTGTATAAATTAATATAAATTAGCCCCAATCAAAACCCTGGGCATTGGGCACTGGGCACTGGGCACTGGACAGATTCTTCAAGAAATGGACCCTCGACTCTTGAAACTGTTGTACGCTGTAGTAGTAGTAATAAATCACAATAATATGGAGGGTTCCAACGCTAAGGCACGACAAAATGACCATGGCTGGACGGGAAGGTCAACAACGGGTAGATCTTGGAATACGAACAGCGCCTGTTATCGGGAAAACTGGGATAATATATTAGAAAATGAATAAGTAGGTAGGTAGTCCGTCTACTTAGTAAAATAAATAGTTTTTATAGAAAACAGGGATAAATGAATGAATGAGATATTTTATTAACCACTTAACTACATAATCATCTGCACAGAGGCAATAAATAATATAGTTAATATAATATAATTTAATATTTCCTCATTTTATTTCTCTTCCCGCTGTCCATAGCGCTGGCTGGTTTGGTGTCTCTAGTTTCTGGCCATTTCTCTTCTTCTTCCCCTTTCCCATCCTCAATAACTATCTTACTTCCACTCCTTGAATTCTCTCTCTCTCTCTCTCTCGCAGACCATCATCCTGCTGGCAATAAAAGGGGGAGGGTCTTGAATATCTCGTATCTCATTCATTCATTAATTCATAAATTCATTCTTTATTAATTCATTCATCTATTAATTAATTACCTCAGACAGCCAGACCTGGTGGATCTGCAACGACCCAACAACAGCAGCCCGTCCTGCTTGCATCGCGAAGATCGCGCTGTTTATTATTATTATTATTATTTATTCTTATCTCGCGTTAAATACTTCATGTAACTATGTACTAGTTATATAGTAGACAGAAACAGCGCGAAATTCCTCTGCTGCCCGAAAACGCTGGCCTTGTTTTCAGGGGAGACAGTTATATCGCCTTCACCACCTCCACTTCTCCGCAAAACCAACCACCGCCCGTCCAAAACGATCATCCCCTCTACACACAGTTCAGTTTTTAACGATTTGATGAATCTGCCGTCTCCATGAGCCTGTTACTATCCCGCCAACCCTCACTACCGCAGTCACCGGTTCCGGAACGCGCCTTTTACTCCTCTTCTTCCTCTATCTCCATCTAAAGACAATCCGCATACGCCCAGACCGCCTACCCGCACTTCAACTGCTGAAACTTCCTGGCTCCAAGGGTTCCAAACGGTCAACCAGCAATTCAAAGGAAAAGAAGGAAAACCCTAAAATCAGGGAAGCCGAAATAAAATTGAAAAAATAAACCACAAAAATCCCACCTACTGCGCGGCATCGGCATATAAGAATAATAATAATATACGCTCCTCATGCTGTGAAAAGAAAGGGCCCTCTCTACACGTATACTTCGCTCTCTTCTCCCTTCTCTCTCTCCCCCCCCACCTTTCTCCTTTGCCTCCTGAGTACACTTCTGTGGGAATGGTATGCTTGGTCACTCAGGGACAATGTCACCCGTTTCTTCCACTGATGGAAGCGAATGGTCTGGAGTCGACCGGTACCAATCGATGGGCGGCAAGTCCGATCCACCCCAATCTCCCGCTTTCCCGCACGGTCGAAGCGCCCTCGCCTCTCCCCCGATATCTGCCTCAGGTGGCCCGCCTTATAGTCCGCTGCAAATGAATGCTCCAGATGGTGGTCCTAATGGTAGTCTTATCACCAATGGTGGCCCTGCGGGTGTCAACGGCCTCGCCCCGCGTCGCCCATCCGACATGTCCCAGAACCCTTCACCGCCCAGTTCGATCACGTCCAAGTCGAGAGCGAGCGATGGAACGCTTTCAGATCAGAGGAGCAGGAGATACAAGATGATGGAGGATATGCTGCTGAAGCACTATACCGTGCTTCAACGGTATTTGCATGGACAGGGACGCGAGGACCTTACGGCGTCACGCCCAAATAAGGCCCGCGACAAGCTCCTCAGACTCTCACCGAGCCAAGTTATAGATCTGAGTACAGATGTATATGACGAGTTACTCCGTCGCCAGGCCGTCTCACCCAATCGACCTGGTGGCCCCCGACCAGACGTACCCCCCTACCTACCCCCGCGCCAAGAATTCCACGAAAAGCGCAACCAAGCCCGCCAGGTCCTATCCTCGCTCCAACAACCCAGATTCAGAAGCCTGGCTACAGACGTGCTGTGTGAACTGGAACGGCGCTTCCCGCACTTCGCTGGCATGGATCGGAGTCGCAGAGTGAGTCCCGCACCGAGCGTACGCGGCGGCTACGGGTCGGGCCCCAATAATAACGGCTACGATCCGCGCCCGGGTTCCAATGGATCATTTGGCTACGGACCAAATGGCTACCCTGCACCTCCGCGGTCTCAGTCTCGAGGCCCTATGCCCCCTGGTCCCGGTCCCGGTCCCGGTCCTGGCCCTGGCGGGAGAGGCTTGCCACCAAATCCCCAGCAAGGCGGTCGATTCCCAGCCCGACATGGCTCACTAAGTCAGTCCTCCGGTGGCGGCGCCGGTCCAGTTTTGGGGATCAATGGAGAGACCATTCCTGAAAACGCGCCGTTTCCGAAGTCGTTCCAGAGTAATACTATAGTGCCGAATAAGAGTACTATGGTGGAGGAGGATGATGATGATGGTGAGGAGGAGGAGGATGGGGCAAGTAGGTATGACGATGATAATGATCTTGATAGACGGAGTGATGCGTTTGCGTTGGATAAGGTTTTACAGAGTCGGAGAGGGACGACGACGACGACGGATGGTGTGGGTGGGGGTTCGGAGAGGGATAAGCAGATGTTGGCGGAGGCGCAGGGGCAGGTATCTAAATTGGAGAAGAGGGTGGATGAGTTGGAGGGTCAATTGAAAACGAAGAATGAGGAGGCGGATGGGCTAAGGGAGAAAGCCGATGGTAATTCTAATGTAGGCATATGTTTGGTTCTTTGTTGTCATGTTTCAGAGTCTTTTTTTTGTTGCTTCTTATTTGTTATTTTGTTGGGTATAGTTACTAACATTTATGGTTTATATTTATAGGCTTGGGACTCAGAGAGACGAGAGTGGGAAAGTATGAGGGAGAATTGGGATCGTGCAAAAGAAGAATGGGATACGATGAAGCTAGATTTGGAAATGAAGCTTTCGGAGGCGGAGGATCTTAATTCTTCGCTGCAGGATCAGTTGGAGAGCGAGCGGAGGGAATATGAATCTTCGGAGCAAGATCTACAGCAGCAAATACAACAGGCTTTAGCTGCCGCTACTGCGGCCGCTGATAACGCAGGCACAGACACAGACGGTGGCGTGTGGAAATCGCGAGCTGACCATATTGAACGGGAGAATCAGGAGCTTAGAGAAGAGCTTCAAAAACAACAAGAGGTGACGGAGCAGGTTCGAAAGGAGGCTTCCAACTTCCTACAAGAGATGCGCAGCCTTTCTGAACGGACTCAGGAACAATGGGAACGTGAAGAACGCCTGACACAGGATTTCCAGCGGATGGAGGAGGAAGTCAAGATATGGAAGAATCGGTATGCGAAGACGAAAACGCAATTACGGCATCTACGATCTTCGTCGAGTGGCTTGCCCCGTAACATGCAGGACGCCACGATTATCGCAAGCGACAACGATCTAAGCCATCCAGATGGACTAGTGAAGGATGTGCACTTTACGAAATTCCAGATGTCGATCGACGAACTACTACGCACTGCACGAATCTCGGAGCCAGCACAAGTTCTTGAACAGATGAAGGCCGTCGTCCTCGCCGTTCGCTACATCACCCAGGACATCGAAAATGCACAGGGGAGGCGGGACGAGCAAACGCACTCGCGCAGTCGAGCAAAGACCCGCGTCTCCGCAACCGCCAACAACCTCATCACCGCTTCGAAGAACTTTGCAAACTCCAACGGCTTATCGCCTGTCTCTTTACTCGACGCTGCCGCCTCGCATCTCACTGCTGCCATTATCGAGCTCGTCCGCACCGTCAAGATCCGACCCACGCCTGCAGATGAACTTGGCGAAGACGACGATGAGGATAATCTAGGGCCCATGCAGTCTCCGGCTTACTTCAGCGTCCCGCCTAGTCTGAGTAGGATGAGCGGGAATGACTCCGTCTACAGCGCCATCAGTTCGCCGCACTCGATACGGTCACCAAGCCGGACGAATTCACGTCTACCCCCGCCTCATCGGAAGACGTTTTCGAGTGGACAGCTACTTGCAGCGGGGAGTTTGAAGCCTGGTCTCGGGATTAGGGAGTTGGATGGGGAGTTGGAGGAGCTTAGGGTACATTATTAGCCCAACCCCCCCCCTCCTCTCACCTCTTAAATTCCTAAAATCTAGATTTACTAACAAAAGGGGAAAAAATGAACAGTTATACCTCGAAGACCAAACCGAAGGCGTCGTCCAATCCATCCAAGCCCTCGTCTCCTCCATCCGTGCCGAGCCAGACGACATGTCCGCCATCCGCACACACATCGACGCCATCTCCGCCGTCGTCGGTAAAGTTATCTCCGCTACGGAATCTGCCATGACACGCGAGCAACACCAACAGCAACAGCACCAAGGCCCCAATAACAACACCCTCGCACTCCGCGAGCGTGCGGGCCCCATCATCCGCATCCTCTCCGATTGCCGTGATAGGCTCGATGAGGCGGGTGTGGAGGGCAGTCGGGCCATGAGTGTTGGTGAGATGCGAGATGTTACGGGGAAGTTACCGCCGATCGCGTTTCAGATTGCGCGGGAGACGAAGGAGTTGGTACAGCGTCTTGATCAGATGGATATGATGGGAATGGGGATGGGGATGAGTGAGGTGGGGAGTGGGAATCAGGGTGGTGTTGGTGGAGGTGTAGTGGGAGGTCCAGTGGGAAGGGTTGGGGAGGATGATGACGATGATGATGATTTTCGATGAGATGAGATGAGATGAGATGAGATGAGAAGAGAAAAAAAGTCGAACATCAAAAATGGAAGAAGAAAATTCTTTTTTGATTATTTCGAAACTCTCTGACGTCTGGATTCCGATTCCCGAGTTTTAATGTACTGTACCTCTGCGTGATGATACGGGTTTCCTTTTCTTTGCTTCTCTTTTCCCTTTCTGCTTCTCCCATTTTTTTCCTCATCAGCTCATACAAGAGCGCTATATACCTACTTACCTATCTACCTACCTACCTCTGCTTCACTTATCACTTTTTTCTCTTCTTCTATAACATTTTTATTTTCTCCCCTCTCCTTCTACCCTCTCCCTACCCTTTACTTCCTGATCAAACTTAATCCTCCCTCCCTCTCTTACAGAAACATATCAATCGATCAGGTCTCGAGATCCTTTTCCACGCCTAATTTTTCGGCTTCCTCATTTTCCCCTTTCATTTATTATTTTATCTTTTATTATTTATTTTTTACCTCTCTTCTGCCGGCCCTCCCCGGCCGTAAATAAGCGCCATTTTTGTATACATTCACCACCATCTCTTATCATATCTTCCCTTTTTTCTTTTTCTTTTTTTGTCATAGGTCTGACAATATTCTAATTCCTCTCACCCTCTCCCCCTCCCCCTCAATCCCCTTCTCTCGCAATATTTTTCTACTATCTTCTTCTTTTTTGCGGAGGGAGTCTCTTTCTACCTTTGATCCAGCGGATATAATTTTGTTTTATTGAAGTCCCAAGGCAAGGAGGGCCAGGGAAAAGGAACTTTATTTCCGACATAGCTGAGCCTGCCTTGCTTTGTCTTATTTGGTTTCATTTCTATTCAATGTTTTATTTTAGTTTATTTTTCTAACTTTGCTTCTTTGTTTCTATCAGCAGCACATACACATTACACATACACCTACACATTTTTCGTTCATTCATGCATCATCTTTCTTCCTTTCTTCCTTTCTTTTCGTTGATTTGTTTTCAGTTATGCAGTACATGTTACATGCATGGAAATAATGAAATCGCATCATGTATTTTGTATTTTGTATATAGTATATGGCTGTGTGTTGTTGGAGTTTTGGCTGATAATATCCTTGTGCTCTCTTTCTCTCTTTCTCTGTTTTGGCGCGGCGCTGCAGTTACGAAATATGGGCAGAGATGATAATGATGATGGGTAAGAGTGGTGATACATATTTCTCCTCAATTCATTATCTATGAATATTTCATATACAGATACAATATTCATGTTTGAATATATTTTCTAGCTATACAAGGACTCCGTGATGTTTCATAATGCTCCACTCGCTGTTGACAAATTAATTTCTCTTTCTCTGATATCATTTCATCAGAGGCATATATATATATATATATATAATTAACTATTAACAACCTCATGTTCCATCAAAACTTCTTTAGATATAATTTGAATAATAGCTTAATATATGGATGTCATAGACCATATATGATGTCTGAGGTTATGCTCACCACTGGGTTTATATTAATAATTCCTTGTAATTTATTGAAAATACCAAAACAGGAAAGGAGTCAGCCCCCCCCCCGGAAATACCTGCGCGTTATATGCAACTCTAACTACGGCAAACCATAGCTGCCTGTTATGCACTTGTTCTTTTTTTCTCTCCCCATAAATTTTTTTGCTTGCTTTCATGATGCCTGTCTGTCTGCCGCTTCTTCCTCCGATATTTCTACCCAGCATCAATTTCGAGCCACCGCAAGGCACTTTTGTATGTAAGTATATATACACATATTTCTCTCTCCCGTCCTCTTTATTTTTCTACAAATTATGTGTTTGGCCCCGGCTTGGGGAGGGAGAGGTGAGGTGAGGTGAGGTGAGGTGAGGTGAGGTGAGAAGAGACAGGACAAGGGGAAGCTTTCATCCTGCCAACAGCCATTGAGATGGAAGAAAGGAGTGGATGGATTGGAGTCATTGGACCAATTCCTCTGAAGCAAGATGTTGGTGTGTACGCGTACATGGGATGGACATGTACTTGTACTTGTATGCGATAACCAACCTTGGTCTTGTCCCTCTCTCCCAACCTTTTTGCCATGGCAGGCCAACTTGAACACGGGGAGGGAGAAAAGAAAAGATCAGAATGGCAGCAGTGGGCTAACTTGTCTCCCGTAGATTAGACCTTGATTTCCTGATTTGCAGCCTGCTTAGGAGCCATTTGATTTATATTTTTTTTATTGGGTATTCATTCTCTCTTCTTTCTTTGACTTGTAGTTACTACTACTATATATCTTTTGTGTAAGTGGATTCGATTCTTCCAATTCTTCCAATTCTTCTATTTCTTCTATTTCTTCTATTTGTTCTATTGTTCTATTTGTTGAATTTGTTGGATTTTTGAAGCATTATTTATCTCCATGGGATCAACATCCAGTTGACGGGTGAGTGAATGATGCGGGTGCTGACATTGTTTCAGAATATAATACCATACCACACATAACCATACCGTTACCGTAACTCGATACCGTACCAAGCAAGCAAACCTAGCAAACATGCCCCTCCTCGCCCGCTGCCCCACCTTGCTGTCAACCCCTCTTCCTTTTTCTTCGCTCGCATCCTCCATCCTCCGTTCTTCTTCCTCTTCTTCTTCTCCTTCTCTATCTTCCACTTTATCCTCATCTTCTCCTCTACGCTCTCTCTCTCGCTCCATCAACGCCTCAAACCAGTCCATCTCAAACACCCGTCTACGTGCTTTCCACTCATCCCCCGCAGCCATGACTATCAGAACTTTCTTCGAGGTCCAGTACGCTGACCCGGCTCAGCCCAGCCAGCGTATGTTGACCCCTCTCCCCCTCTTTCCCTATACATGTTATTGTTTAGTTCCTGTTGCTACTGGGGGTTAATTGGCCTATCAATCCCAATTCAATCCCTCATTCTCTCTCCCTTCATCTTAACAAGAATCTCATCAATTGCATCTGCCATTGATGTCAATTGGAGGGGGGGGGCGCAGGCAGCACCCTTTTGCTTCCCAAGACTGAGTGTTTAGTTGACTAACCCCGCCTTCACCTGACTTGTATAGCTACCACCGGCCGAATTGAGTTTGAACTCTTCGACAACATCGTCCCCAAGACCGCTGAGAACTTCCGTGCCCTCTGCACCGGCGAGAAGGGCTTTGGCTACAAGGACTCCATCTTCCACCGCGTCATCCCCGAGTTCATGCTCCAGGGTGGTGACTTCACCCGTGGCAACGTATGAATAATCCACTCTGTTTGATTATTTGTTTTGTAAGACTAGAAAACTAACAATTCGCTTTCTTTTGGCTTTTTTAATAGGGCACTGGTGGCAAGTCCATCTACGGCGAGAAGTTCGCCGATGAGAACTTCAAGAGCACCCACGAAGGCCCTGGCATGCTCTCCATGGCCAATGCTGGTCCCAACACGTATGTCCCTTAACTCCTCTCCACACACAAAAAAAAACACTCATTACCCCACCATTTTATATATTCCCTTGTATTCCCCCCTCCTTAAAAAGTTTGCATCCACTAACCCACATGTTCTCAATCAGCAACGGCTCCCAATTCTTCATCACTACTGCCAAGACCAGCTGGCTCGATGGCAAGCACGTCGTCTTCGGCAAGGTCGTGGACACCCCCAGCGACAGACTCGGCCCCAACAAGAAGCAGTCCATGGAGGTTGTCCGCGAGATCGAGCGCACTGGCAGCACCTCCGGCGCCATCCAAACAAGCATCAAGCCCAAGATCGTCAACTGCGGTCAGGTCTAAATGTTTCGCGTGGGCGTGTGTGTAGATGAAAAATGCTTTCCTCTTCTTCTACTTCTTCTTTGCTTTTTAGAAAACTTCTTTTTGTTTTGTGATGATGAAGGGAGGGAAGGGGTGGGAGGCAGGGATGTGTTGTCATGTGATGTAACAGAATAGGTAGCAGGGCGAAAGGGGAAGGTGGGGGAGGGGGGATTTTTAGTTGCGGAGAGTCGGGAGGGGAGAGACCTCCTTTTCGTTTTCTTTTTTTTGAAAAAGAAAATGGATACAAAAAACCAAAAAAAAAAAAAGCTGCAAGTACTTCATACAAATCAATGTAATCTCAAACACTCAAGAAAGGGAATGATTTCTTAATATGAATTCAACCTGACTTAAATGTATTAACTAAATAAATATTCTGCTATCTGGCTCTGTAAATATGGTATTTAGGCAAAAAAGAAAACGGAAATAACAAAAGTAGTCGAATAAAAAACCGAAGTTGAATATGATACATTCCCTTGAGTTTTAGCTTAAGTACAAGTTTTGTCAGGCTTATTTTTGACTGCACATCCAACTTATCTGGTTTTTTTAAATTTATATTCATATTTTTGTTCTTACTCTTATTCTTCTCACTCTCTGCACATTTATGATTTCATTCATTTAATAGACTAAATTTTATATGTCAAGCTGCATGTGTGTTCGTTGTTCAACAATTGATATTTTATAATATAAAAGTACATGTACCTCCATAGATATTACACATTCATCAATCATAAATAAGTTGAAGCAAAGAGAGGAGTAGAAATAATCAAAATGATCAAAATTTAGCAGGCAGATTTGAAAAAAAAAAATATAAAAAAAATGAGAAAGACACAAGCGTGCATCATGCAGAAAGAATCCAACCCAACTTTCTTGATACAAATTATGTGCCTTTTGTGGCTGTTTGTGATAATTGAGTGGGTTAACTATAGATAGATGTGGTAAAGCGACCTACTAGCCAACCACTCACCGAAATAATAATTAATATAAAAAAAAGAAAAGGAAAGGAAAGGAAAGGAAGAAAGAAGAAAAAATTGAAAGAAAGAAGCTGTGTGAAAAAAAGCCTTCTTCCTCCAATAAGAGCGGTAATGGTGCAGTTTCCTCATCATTCATTATTGGGGAGCCATCATAAAATTGCGCGCCTACCCCCTTGGAGCTTGTAGATAGATGCCTACAATAGCAAAGCAGAGTCCTAGTACTGTATACCATGCAGCATAGGAGGGAAAAGGGGGGGAAAAGTTAGCGAAATCCCTTTTCAGCGGAAAGGAAAAATGTCTTCTTCGCTTGGTAACAAGTTAGTAGTTACTCACCAAGGATGAGAACGACCTCCCGGCGAGTAGTCACTTGTTGTACTCTTTTGGATTGTATGTTTTCACCGTTGGATGGTGCTATTTTCGATATGGTGGTCGTTTGCGATTGATCTGTCAAAGCCTTGGTGTTGTTGGCCGTCGGGACTGGTGCTTTTTGTTGCTCGGGGACTAGCGTATCCTTGGGAGCTGAATGTTGCTCTTCTTGGGTTTCACTTTTAGAAGTGATATTGATATTGGTTTCATTGGTGCTGTTGCTCTGTGTACTGGTTGTCCCGGGAATCTGGGTATTTGTGTTACGCGATGCAAGGTTTCGGATGAGCTCCTTATGACGATCTGCATTTTCCAATTCCAATTCCCAGAAATCGAAATATCCGTCGAGACATGCACACTTCCTGGGTAAGAGTTTTTTGGTATTGTCCTTGTGAGTAGCATCGGAGTTGCCTCGTGGTGATGAATCGTATACCGTGGCTGTACTAGCACCCGCATGCAAACATTGTTCTACGTATTCATCCAAGGCTTGTCGGTACATGGGATGCTTTTCTGGAAGGAATTTCAATTCCATCATAATATAATATTTCCAGAGAAGCGTATGTGCAGCACTTTCCGCGGGCAAGGATAGAAACCGACCTAAGCGGAAATTTCCTTTTTCTATGGACGGTATCAGTAGTGGTAGAGTTGTTAAGGAATGGTAAGCTCTTTCATTAAGGGCGCCGATTAAAAGATTGGCAAACTTCGCTCCATCATTTTGAAACAGCGTAGGGTCGTTAGAAATTTTCCATGAAATGTAGTCCTCGCAATTCAAAGAGGCTATAGCAAAGTGGAAGGATTTGCGGATGACTCGCATCAATTCAGAGTTTTGCCCTGTTAAAAGCCCAAGGTGGAGTTCCTTTTGAGCAAGAATATTATAGGAGTCAAGAGCCTCGAAGAATCGAAACGGAGCTGTGTCGGCGAAGTTTTCTTTTCGAAAACGAATAAGGAAGTGTGTATCATACTGTATGGAATCTAGCTTGAAGGAGGCGAGGTACGTTTGGCAGATGGCATCCATGACATCAAACCCCTTGCAGTAATTAGCCATTTTGAACTGTAAGGTCTCCTCATGCAAAAAATCAAAGACAGTCCGGTGGACAACATGAACTTGCGAGATGGGGGCAACCAATCTTAAGGCTCCGCGGCGGTGATGATCCACGGGGAGTCGATATTCGAGAAGGCCTTTGCATTGGCCATTGACTTTAGCCATAGCCATCGCCAGTCGTCACTGTCCAGGCCCCAGTTGTTAACATCGTCATCTATAGCGAAATTAGGATCGTTTTCATATTCAGCGAGGAAGCTATAGGCAATCAATAGTAAATTTTTTCCATATTCTTTTAATTTCAATACCATGGCAAACGCCCGATAAGCCGCCCTCGGATCGCACTGGTCGATTGACTCGAGCAAGTGACGAAAAAGGGGCTCCATTTCTTTCGGCATATTTTCGGTATGTTGTATGAGACTAGAAAGTTGGCAATCGTATTGTAGTCTTTCCCTTAGTGACTTCAGAACTAATGACACCCATAAAAAGATTCCATCAGCTCTATATGTAATCGCTGCCACTAATACCCTTTTGTTATCTTCGATAGATGCACCTGATGCACTTAATATGTCGAAATTTTCTAATCTGTCTCGCACAAAACTTTCCATGTCGTTGTGAGTAAGCTCATGGAGGCGAAGCTTTCTATCCTCACTGAAAGCCTTCCGAAAATCTTCTAGCTCTCTGCTTGACACACAGAGTTTCACGTCGTTGGGGGCGATGTTGACCCAGCGGAACAACATGTCAACCATATCTTTGTAATCTTCATGAGCAGTCTCTTCATACTCATCTAGGCCGTCAATAAAAAAACATAGCTTGTTATTCTCATAAAGTCGTGGACTATGGATGAGCGTATCGAATGCAGCGCGAATATCCTTTACTCGTAGATTTAGGGTTGGTTGGACTCGCCAATCCAAAGACTTCAGATATTTCCAATGCTGCGCAAAGACCGATGGGATTAAATCAGGACGTTGTTGTAGGATATCATGCAGAAGGGAACGCAGTAAGCCAGAAACGGACTTTTGATCGCGGTCACCAGCTCTCCAAAAGAAAAATTGGGCAAAGATCAATTTTTTCCCATCTTTCTGTGACCACTGATCCAGGTTTTCTTTCGTTTTTCTATGATCGCAGAGGTATTTCATCAAAGTAGATTTACCAGAACCGAGCTTCCCGGAAATATGAAATATACCGCCTTCTTTAGCTAGCCAGTTGACAAAAGAGGGCATGCTTTTATACTGTCGGGGCGTATGTTTGGTGGGCTCCTCAAATATCCAGTGGAACGACTTGACATGGGCGTCTTGAACTTGATCGAACCTTTGGTACATAGTACCAAAGGACAGACTCCGAAGAATGTGATGCTCCGCAATTGCTCGCAGGGGGATATCCAGGAAACTTTGGAGTAGTTGTCGAACCGTCGAGCTCAAAGATAAGCGGTTTAAGCCTTGGTTGATCTCATCTATTTTCCTTCGCACCGAGATCATTTCATCCGCGTTGTTTTCTACAGACTGAATGACCTTTTTCAGGCGAGATTTTATCTCATCCCTATCAGAACTGTTAATTCATCAACATAGTAAACTAGGTATTGCTCATTAGAAAAAGCTAAGTTTACCTGTTTAAAGCTCCAAGCTGTGTCGATAATTGGCTTCGACATGTTTCGAGCCTTGCAAGAAGATCAAGTTTCGTGCTCTCATGCCACCCGTTTCTTAATGCTGAAACAAAGACATCCGTTCTGGATTTCCTGTTCTTTGGCTTTATTTTCCAAGTGAGCTCAAGTATCTCCTGCGATATTTTCTGGCATTCACTGGCAAGAAGGTATATTATCTTCTCGTCATCCGTTTGAGCGGAGGAAACAGGTGGAGCTGTGAGCCGAGAACACCAGTCACTGATGCTTGAGGCGACAATTTCCAGAGAATTATTCTGGGGAGTGGTTCCATCAATAGAGTCGTAAATTTCCCCAGCACTTCTTATCACCTTCGTCCCAAACTCCACGAATTGGAGATATTAGCCGCCAGGCCGATAGCGCCAAGAGATTCCATTTTTGAGGAGGTTGACTCTGATGGCCGACTATTTCCAGCACATCAAAGGGAGAGATGGCGAGGAAAAGTCATGAGTCCGTATTTGCTAAAGCTTTCGCAAAAGACCGAACGGAGGTTGCCACCATGCGATTCCATTTTAAAAAATGGAGTGCGAGGCTGAGCACGGGCATGGAGTGCTTATTGGATGTGCCTTCAGCACATCACATGCATATGCATCCCCGTGGTCGGAGGACAGGCGGGGTAATTACTACGTCTGTAAAGACCTGCAAAGGCTTTAATTATAACACATATTTTATGGCTTGAATCATGATTGAGATACAAATGATTTTGCTTCTCTAGTGGCTTTTAGATGGAAGTTGGAGTATTTAAGCGTGGTTAAAGTTATGGTCAGCCGAAGTTTTTGCGGAGAAAGCGGTAAAGTCAGTTAAAGCGTGGAGACACGCTGGAATATGGAGAGAAAACCCCCGAACCGGCTTAATGAAATGTCTCTTATATGTCCGCCGTGGATTTGCCTTATATTCACGGTAACCATTTTTGCAATAGTTCTCTTCTCATAAACTGTATGTATTCTGAACCTGCGTTGGGGGCGGAAGGGAAGTTTCCCGTATCAGGTGCACTTAAGTGTATGGTTTGTATGTAATTTATTCGGGCACAATTCAATGTGCGTGTGGTGTATGTGGAGATTTGGTTGTGTGTCCTGGAAATGTCATTATTCGCACTATATACCTGTATCGTAGTCAAGACATGGTTGGCTATGTGGTGCAAAATAACATTGGTGACTCAAGGGCGCTTGAGCTCCATAGTTCTTCTGTTGTTGGTGTCCTGCCTGTCCTTTCAACCCTTTTGTTTTAAATAACGTTGCTGCCTCGAATATCTTAATAGGTGTCACAGGATGACAGGAGGTCCAAACAAACGAGGATGCCTAGCTTCAGATACGTCCTCGAATTTCTATGTAGATACTTTTGAATGCTTGATTCGGCCAGCAACTGAGAATAACAGCCAGGAGGGCAGTATTTGGCAATATCTGTGCCAAATTTTCGCCCAGTAACCCCTGATGGATCGATGCGGTAGGGTTCCATAATTTTCATCGTTGCTGCACGAAGTAGTGGCGAGAAGTAGCTTTACTCATTGTTCGATACCAGTCAATACTTCGCCCTCCCCTTCTAGCACTTTCCGTCCTGCTGTTTTCAAAACGCCATTCAGTATCTCCCTAACCTGTTTACACCCGTCAAGCCCCACTGCAAACATAGTTTCTAGGTATGAAATATGTACGCCCGACTCCATCTGGACAACCGACAGCATCTGGTTCTCCTCTTCATCATCCATGGAGTCGTCCCCCGTGGGCGCAGGGTTCGTATTCGCAACTGTCATGAATGGAAGTTCTTGTTCTTCAGGCAATGACATGTCAAGAAGTGGATCCAAATTTTCGTTAATTCCACCCACACGAGTCAGTTCAGGTGCGGCGGGGGTAGATGCCCTTCCGCTCATTCCGACGGTGCAAGCGCAAAGAAGGCCAGGCATTGGTATACCAGCATCCACCAGCGCTAGAGTGCACGCATTTATGCATGCTGCGAAGAGAGAGCCATCGGATGATAATACAGAGATGTGGAGGGATATTGTGCTATGCGGATAAAGGTGGGTATGAAGATGTGGCTGAAAAGCATCACGGAGGGCCGTGGCTAGGTCTGTAGATACTTGTCTGTAGCATTGGTTAGAATTGCAAATGGAGAGGATGATAAATATAAAACAGTTATAAATTACTAACCTATCACCTCCACCTCCGCCACCAGCTGCACTCTTCTTCTTCCTGTCGACACCAGAAAAACCTGCAATATTTACAGCAACAGATACAACGGCCCCTTCACGAGCAGGACCAGTTGCTTCGGATCGTCGACCTTCCGCTGGCCCATGGACCATACATATAACCACTGTATTGCCCATTGAGAGATACGATGATCCAGAGCTGGCTGGGTTCGTAGAGATCTGCGCTTGCATCAGACGGAGCTCATTCCAACGCCTGCCGTCTAGCCGAAGCCTGGTGAGACGATACGTTGTTGAGGTGTCGAGAGGCATTGTGACTGGTGATATACGCAAGCACCCGGTACTAGGGCCTAGAGGCTCTTTGACGTTCTAATCACTAATTAGCTGCTGACGAGATCACAATAGAGCAGGTCGTCTGCTATTCGATATAAGCGCCGGGGCGCAGGTGTATATATTCTTCTTTTGAACGCAGACTGTGGGCGGGTGACCGAAATTATTTGTAGCTATAGCGAAGAACTGGACTGGGACGAACCAATAGAACAAAGACGGAAGATGGAAGATTGGTAGAAAAAGGGATTCCTTTTTCTGGCTAATTAATATATGAAATGCGACTGTTATGAGCAGTAATTGTTGTTTCTGCACAAAATTTCAATATCTCAGCCAGAGGAAAGAAATCTTTGAGGTCGAGCTTTTTACCTGTTTAGGAAACCTTTGACTTTGCTCATGTGACTTGGCGAAACTCTCGCGGATCTTCGCGTCTAAAATATCCCCCCGCATCGAGCCTCAAAGTCGCAAAACCAACGTGCAGAATTGTCTGCGGGGACTTTTGTGACGATGGGTCCCCACTGGGAGCTGGAGAACTCCGATGCCACCACGCAAAGTGACGATGTGAGCGACGATGACTTGGGCTACCCTAGAACTGCACCTAAGATATGGCGAAATCAGAGTGAGAACAACGTCGGAGGTATGACATGTACCTTAATCGCGCTGGCCCTATAAAAACTGACGGGAATCGGATATAGGAAGGGGTTCATCAGAACAATCGGAACAAGTCCGCAATTCGGGTAGTACCGCAGAACCCACCGCTATATCCATAAAGCAGGAGGTGATATCAGTATCCGACGAAGAATTCGACGATGCAGCTGGTTTCAACGACGGTACAACTGCATACGAGAAGTTCAAAAACAGAAAACAGATACAGCGCAAGCAAGCCACCGCCAGGACACGTAAAGCTAAAGGCATAGCTCAAAATTCTGTTGTTGGTAAGCGGCCGAACAAAACGGAAGCCAATACATCCCGCAAACGACAGCGGCAGTTAAAGGAGTTTGGAGAATTATCTTCTGATGATGATTTGATGGAGCACACCCTCCCAAGCTACATACAAAATCGCCGCACAACATTTGACAAGAAAACGATGTTGCTGAAGGAGGCAGGATTGAAATTACCTCCAAGCTTTGAGGATGTTGAGTTCTCTGACGACGAACACCTGGAAGACCTGAACGAAAAGCCAAATTTTCAGAAAGTCATTCCGTCGAGGAAGTATGGAGACATACAGCTCCCTTATTCCCTGGGCTTGATTCCAGCTCCAATTGCGCAGTGGCTACGGGACTATCAAATCCAGGGGGTTGAATTTCTACATGAATTATTCGTATACCAAAAAGGGGGAATCCTTGGAGATGACATGGGCCTAGGGAAAACAGTGCAAGTTATAGCGTTCTTAACCGCTGCATATGGGAAAACAGGCGATGAGCGAGATGCTAAACGTATGCGAAAGATGAGACGAAGAGGAGACAAAGTCTGGTACCCTAGAACCTTAATTGTTTGTCCCGGGACACTTTTGCAAAACTGGAGATCGGAATTGGATAGATGGGGGTGGTGGCATGTGGAGGTATACCATGGTGCTAGAAAGGAGGCAGCTTTGCAATCTACCGCATCCGGTAGAGTCGAGATTATGCTCACGACCTACAAAACATACGTGCTAAATAAAGATGCTATTAATATGATTGAGTGGGACTGCGTTGTAGCTGATGAGTGCCACGTTATCAAAGAAAGGAAGTCAGAAACGACGCAATCGATGAATGAAATCAACGCTCTTTGCCGAATTGGCCTTACAGGCACCGCGATCCAGAATAAGTACGAAGAACTCTGGACATTGCTCAACTGGACCAACCCCGGAAAATTTGGCCCGGTGTCCACCTGGAAATCCACGATTTGCGACCCGTTGAAAATAGGACAGTCCCATGATGCAACTGTGTACCAACTTAGCAAAGCGAGGAAAACTGCGAGGAAGCTTGTCGAGAACCTGCTACCCCCTTTCTTCCTCAGGCGCATGAAAACGCTTATCGCGGACCAATTACCAAAGAAGAGTGATCGAGTCGTATTTTGCCCACTCACACCAACCCAGGCTGACGCATACGAGAGGGTTTTAGACAGCGATATAGTTGAATACATCAAAACTTCCTCCGACCCTTGCTTCTGCGGGTCAGGCAAAAAGTCCGGGTGGTGTTGTCACATGTACTTACCCCAAGGTGGAAAATGGCAAAGCTATGTCTTCCCGGCGATTTCAAACTTACAAAAGCTCAGTAACCACCTCGCCATTCTCATTCCGCAATCGCAAGATCCATCAGAGAAGCAAGACAGGGACCTGGAGATGCTACAGATCGCTGTGCCGGACCAGTGGCGACAGCTATATGCTACGAGGGATTCGATCCTTAACTATGCGAACCACGAGTTTTGCGGAAAGTGGAAAGTGTTGAAGAAGCTTTTAAGGTGGTGGCATGGTAATGGAGACAAGGTTCTTGTCTTTTCACACAGTGTACGGCTGCTTAAAATGCTTCAGATGCTTTTCAAGCATACTAGCTATAATGTCAGTTATTTGGATGGTTCTATGAGCTACGAGGACAGAGCCAAAGTTGTTGACAGCTTCAACGCCGATCCTCGAGAATTTGTGTTCCTAATCTCTACCCGGGCTGGAGGGGTGGGGTTAAATATTACTTCTGCCAACAAAGTCGTCGTCGTCGATCCGAATTGGAACCCTGCTTACGACCTCCAGGCACAGGACCGTGCCTATCGTATTGGACAAGCTAGGGATGTAGAGGTGTTCCGATTAGTCTCCGCGGGGACAATTGAGGAAATTGTTTATGCTCGCCAAATATACAAACAGCAACAGGCAAACATCGGATACACGGCCAGCACCGAACGGCGGTACTTCAAAGGAGTCCAAGAGAAGAAAGACAGAAAGGGCGAAATATTCGGCCTCTCTAATATGTTTCAGTACCAAGGTGATAATATTGTCCTAAGAGATATCGTCAATAAGACAAACGTCGCAGAAAGTAAGGTTGGCGTTAAAATCGTCGATCTTGAGTTGGAGGACACCAAGGATGGACTTGATGAACAACCTTTCCCTTCACCCAATGATGAGGAGGATGACGGTGCAATGAGTCAACTAGCCGCCATGATTCGAGGAGAGGCTATCGCGAAGGATAAAGATAACAAAAAGGTCGTCCCAGCCAAGCATGACCCAATCCAAGCCATACTAGCCGGAGCCGGCGTTGAATACACGCATGAGAACTCTGAAGTTATTGGATCGTCAAAGATTGAAGAACGCCTTAGTCGTCGTGCTGAGATGGCAATTGATGGTACTAGCTTTGGTGAGGAGCAAGTTTTCCAAGGCTCGCAAGATGATATCTCTTCAGGCTTTGACGTCAACCATGGCGGGAAGCGTGTTCGATTTAAATACCATCCGTCAGAGGACGTAAAGAGACGCCAGTTTTGCAGCATGTCTAAGCGATTTGGATTTGATAATCCGACTGAGTTCGCTCTCGTTGTTGAGGGTATGACCCAGGCACAGAGGAGGAGTTATTTGGCCAGGTGGTATCGAGAGCGCCAGGCTGCGCTGATGAGCGGGACGAATACGCCGGCCAAGGATGAGGACGCGGGTCAGCTACACAGTATACCGCAACACGAGTCTCCAGGCTGATAGTGTTTGACGCTTTGTGATTCCAGCATCACATCCATCAGTTATTCTACGATATCTTGATTTCTATCTAGAGACCATTCAACGCCATAAGTTATTTGCCGTCAGGGAATGGATCGCCTTGCAGGACAGTATATACCATGACCTACTTATCCGTGATCCGCAAAGACTCATTCCTTGGCCGGTGGAACAAATCTAGGCTTTAGGGTCGGTTGATAGTACTGCGGGGGTCCATACATACGGACAGCTATACTAATATATCCAGGGTTGACAACGACTTACAGCTTCGAAATTCAGACTAGAGCTGGACAACTTTACAGACTGGCTCCTACATAGAGTTTCACCGACGGTTTCGAGCGGCTGCTACAAAGTTTATAGCCCCTGCTGCTCCCAAACTTTTTATCCTGCGAGGTCAAATTCTCCTTTGAATTAATGCTTATATTGCTTAGCTATGTATCTTGCTCAACGAAAGCGGGACCGTCAGATATTAGGTACGGAGAAGCTCTGCGCAAAAGTAAAGCGCTGCGATTCAGATAGGCATGAAGAGGTACAGACAATGTAAACAGAAGATGCCCCAACTCCACGCTTTAAAAATAAATAGAAATAAAAGTAAAACATAGACGCGTTGTACGTAAAATCATGCAAGTGATTTGTGTATCAAAATTTTCCTGGCCAGTGTCAAAACCAAGAAAGAGTCCACAATGCCGGAAGATTAGGCCACTTCTCCTGCCACTTGGCAAGAATTTCAGGAACCTTCTCGTCGAAGGATCTCCTGGCTTCACCCGTCCCCTGATCCCAGCCATTCGTCCCATTAATCTTCCGTTCCTGATCGGCCGCACTGTTCAGCCTATCTGCTAGATCAAGAATCGCCTTGGAGCCAACTAATGCCTCCTCGTGATTATCGCGAATATCGACATTGAATACATGCACGGGGCGATTCAAGGGTGCACCCCGATTCATCAGATCATCGACCACGGCATCCCAACACCGCTCCTCACAGGTAATAATAGCATCTACCAAGCCGCCTTCTGTCCCCAAAGCACCCTTATCCCCCCTCGACACATGGTCCAGACGTGGCATGCCAGGGACCCATTCTTGAAACCGCTCCGGGCCCCATTTCACGCCTTTGTTCCGCTCGAGCATGGGGAGAACGCCGTTGCTGCGGTATAATCTAGGGTCTTTCTGCATTAATTCGTCGTACATTTGAGCGTAGGATACAGAATTGAAGTTATAGACATTAGGTTGCGTGATGGATGGGCCTGGGAGGCGGACTAGGGAGCCTGTGCCGAATGAGATTACTGGATACGAGGAAGGGGGTGCGGATAGGCGGTTATGTGCCTCCATTGACCGATTTTGGTTGGCCGCGCATACTGTGCAGAATTTAAGTTTATAGGATGTAGATGAAGGGTGAGGAGGTGGTGGTGTAGGTGACTCGTCGGCTGTACCATCCAGCCCTGTCGGAGGCGTTGAAGCAGGAGGCTCTTGGGGTGGAGGAGGCGGTGGAGGAGGTGGCGGGTTTGGAGTCGTTGCTCGAGCAAGTCGAGGGTCTGTACTCATGTTGCCGGTTTGTTTGTCTGTTGCTGGGGAGTCTACTAATCTACTGGGCCGTATAATAAAGTCTAGGAAGAGTTGTCGAGAGCTCTGGTTTTTGGGAGAAGAGAGATATGAGCTTGTCGGATGAGGTTGCGAATCAGGGAGGATGAAAAGTCCGATCACTTGTGATTTGAACCCTCTAGGAGATTTGCAGTCAGCAACGTGAATCCATGTATTACAACTAATTCAGAAGGTAGGCATGCCAAAATTCAATGCTGCGAATGTAGCAAGGATTCAGATTGGTATGTATATTTTGTGTATTTAAGTGTCTCCTCATAAAAGAATAGGACAGCTCCAATAAGAAGGTTCATCATTTTGAGATAGGCATGATATGTAGCATTCATAGAATACGCAATTGAAAAATTCGTGACATACCTTAATAGAAATGCTCATCCTCTGTAGACAGGCGGTTGGTTATGGGGTGGTCAAAGGGATTCTTGTATGTTTTTGTTGGTTTTGTTGTTGGGGAGTTGTGTGAAGTCGGAACTTGAAAATGTGAGGAAAAGATTTTGGGAGAGGAAGAGTGCTTAGTCATCAGTTCCCGCTAGGTAGGTCCACGGGTACTTTAGGTAACCTTGGAAATTGTCCTGGCGAGGAATTTATATCCGTTTGCAACATACTCAAGCGTTCCTTCGTCCAGCATAATTATATGCTAGGTATGGACTTTAGCCCATGAGGGTTTAAAAAAGTGGCTATGTGTGCTAAGAGTATATTCAACGGCCATACGGAGTACAGCATGGAGGTTTAATAGCCTTTTATTATTACTCTCGGCCTCAGTCGTGGTGGCCTATTTTCTAGTCGAAGTTGAAGAGATGTTATTAATATTCTAAGAATCAATCCCTGAGAGAAACGTCCCCGGTTTCTAATACAATAATCATCTCGCACGGTCTGAAACCAATACAAACTCGCCAATTGAGACCTACCTAAACCTCTCCACGCGGAGCGCTTCCCTTCGCAGATAGTTTCCACCCGAAGCGCTCCCCGACGATAAATGCATACCCGACTTTTTTTTAAACTGGCTCATATTGAGCGCTATATCAAGAAGATGACTGGTGGGTTGGATATTCTCCCGAAAATGCGAAAGAACAAGAAAAGCCATTCAATATATCATATGATTTGGCTTCTCATTTTCCGGCCAACTCACCATAGCCACATGGGCTCCATAGACGTGAATTCACACATGAGCGCTAGGCCATTTCTCAACATAACTACCCGATTTTGCAGTCCGTCGCTCCCACCGTATCCGCGTGGGTTTCATAGGCCCCGAAAACAACGACGAATAGTCCGTGCCAGGCACCCCCGTCCTTCCCTCCTTATTGGAAAACTGTACGTGCCGCACCATGGTGGCCATAATCACCGCTAAGTTGAGATAGGCGAATTTCTCTCCAATGCAGCGGTGACGCCCCGCTCCGAAGGGGAGATATGGACTGGAGGTGCCCTTGGAAATGGCGCCGTACCCATAATCGACCATGTCTTCCTTCTCGTCCTCCTTGGGCTCTTGGGTCTCCCATCGATGGGGATCCCACCCCATGGCGTTAGGGAAATATTCGTCGCTAAGGGCCGTGACCCCCGGCGCGGCGAGCAAGACATGTGAAGTCGGGATCACGTAGGGTGTACCAGGGACCGACATTGGGCTCTTGACCTTGCGTAGGAGGGAGTGGATGGACGAGTGGAGACGAAGTGTCTCCTTAATCACATTTTGGTGCAGCGGGAGGCGGTCAAGGTCCTTGTATTGCAGGGGAGCCAGACTGCCGTTCGGACCCGTGCGTGGCAGGTTGGCCAGCTGCTCTTGGTAGAGCTCTTCGACGACCGTAGGTTCGGAGGCCAGGCGCAGCATGATCCAGGAGCTGATCGAGGATGATGAATGCTGGCCAGCCATCAGCAGGGTGATCATGATATTCGCAATCTCCTTGTCCGGCAACTTCTGCCCGTTCTTGTAGGTGCACTGCATCAGATTCCCAATCATGTCCAACGCCTGCGAACCGCTGACGTTGGTCCCGGCGCGTCGTCGCTTGTCAATGATGTCGGTGTAGATGGCGTGCATGCGGGCATGGGCGGCATCGCGCTTCTTGTTATGGGGTAAGGGGGCCCAGGGTAACATGAAATTAATCGGGCTGAATCCCTTGTCCAGATCGTGGTAGAGAACGGCAAACTCTGTGGTGAGTTTAGACCGCACCTCTGCTCCCTGCAGGGCACTCCCGGCGGTAAAGATGGTGATCTCCGCCATGGCGCCCGAAATATCCACCTCCCCCGAGTCTCCGAGGAAATTGGGCGAGGTGTCGAGGTAGTCCCGGACCTCCTTCTCGATCAACGGCACGTGGGACTCCAGCGCCGCCTGAGTGAGGCCATACTTGATGAATTTCTTCTGCTCGATGAGCTTGGAATTGGGACAATCGTAGACCACATCCGGCCCGAACACTGGAGTGGTCAAGGGGCCGTACACCTCCTCCGCGTTCACGTCTTTCAGCTTGCCATTGAGAATGAACTCGTTGCCCTTCACGCCCAGGTAGACGGTGGTGTGGCGTCCCAGAAGCACAAAGGTGAAGATGTCGCCGTGCTGGACCAATCACGGTGCTTCCAATTAGCCATATCATCGCATTGCAGGAACACGGAGTGGAGGATGTCTTGCTTGCTCGCTTACCTTCTGGAGACAGGAGAAGAAAAACTTGTACGGGTCGATCCCATAGCGGATTGTACTGCCCAGAAACGGGATCCAGTGGAAGATCAAAGGCGGCCTAGTCTTATTCATGAGGCGAAAGAGCAATTGATAGACAAGGTTGAGTGCGACGGCTGCTATAAAAGCCAGCAACCCGTAGGTTCCAATAGTAGACCAGGACATGGCGAAAGATTGGAGGCAAGCTGGATTATAATAATAACTATGCGGAAATGACAAAAGAAAGCAACGTAAGTGGTCCAAAAAAGGAAAAAACTAAATATCTATATATCTATGCTTATATAGACGATGGGGCTGAAAGAAAGGAGAATAAATAAATTTGGGCGCCTTCCAACTGGTCGGGAAAATCCGTACCCGGATGACTAGATATGACCTGATCAAAAATCGCCGATCGACTAGCCTTACTTGAAAAACATTAAGCGGCATGACTTACCCAGATGTTTCAACTTTCTATACTCTTTATCATTTGCTGAAGATTTCGTAGAGTAAGAAGGGTATCGAGCATCTCCAATAGAAATCCATTCCAATTTGAGGTCGTAATAAGACGTTCGGGGGGTAAATTCGGCTCTCTTGAATGGAATCAAACCAGCTACTTTCCAGCCGTTTCTTATGGATCTAGGTAATAAGAGTTTTGAACGAGTATAGGTAATAGGTGTAAGATATAACGAATTTTCTTAACTGGTGCCGCATCATCAAAGAAAGTTAGGTTTTGGGGGCAGAAGCGAGTTTCATCACCGAAAAAGAAAGTTGAGAGATTCAACAGCTGAGGATGTGCAGGTATGTTCTGCTTGCAAAGTCACAGGAAGTCAATGTCAACATGGCTCCCATGCCCATCTATAAGCAAGAATACCTGGTTAGATGTCTCCTCTATTTCTGGCAGAAAAGCCTCTTTCGACCATTCAATAGCAAGTTTGTTCGAAGTTCATTCATTGAAGTCGTATATTGAAGTTCGGAATATTGCCAGATTCAATCACTTAGTTTGAGCCTGTTTACCCTTAAAAGGTATCACAGGTGGAAGGCCCTGTCTACCCGCATTGATAGTCTTTCATATTGAAACTCATTCGCAATTTGCTGGAAGCTTCAATGTATTAGGTCTTTTTGTTTTCTTTTGTCAATCGCTATGTGTTTAATTGAGCAGTTTCGAGCGTATTTTCATCCCATGTTTGAAACATTTTTCCATGCGTAGTGAATCTCGTACACGTTCTCACGAAGATTCAATAAAATCATATCATCAATCATTTTCGTGCCACTCGTGTCCCAAGATGGGGTTTCATTCGAGAAATTTCCCAACTCGAATCTCTACCCAGCTGGCTGTGATCATGATTGACTTCCAGAATGTCAGGGGCTGGTTCTCGAACAGCCGAATGAAAGAAGAGAAATCATCCGCTCAATGATCCCACTTAATAAGAAGTTCCTCTTGAGAGGGAGAGAGTCACCGCTTATTTGCATGAGGTGCACGCAAGTTGAATCAATCTGCTCTTTAATCGCGTAGAACGGAGCGGGGGTACGAGAAACGCTTAAGCTGTGCTGCTCGTTCAGATTTTCGCCCCTTTCTAGAGCCTCGATTGGAGTCCATAATTAAAGGATGCGTTGGTTAAAGTATAAGGGATGGAAGCATTTTGGTTGAGATGGGCTATTTATGTAAGGATAGTACTGTCCAGGCGGCACCTCTCAGGCTAGGGCTAATAAAAGCCCCTCCAGCTAGGGACCAATCTCCCTTGATTCTCAGCCTTAGCAGATAGCACTCTGCAACTACCATATCTCCACTGGGCGGATACTGTTAACATGCGATTCAATGATACAGGAAGACAATATTCATCCGAATAGGATGTGTGAGACTCCAACGAGGGCGATGCCATGTCGTCTTCCTGTTACCTGTCCCCTGTGGACCTCGGTAAAATGCTCGTTTCAACATATTCATGGCAAGCGATTTGGGCTAATCTATGATCTTGCCCCACAGCAAATGTCGGGGTTTCCTCGCCTTTGAATAGCTAAGTTAACCCTTGACGTGACCGGCTATCAATGATACGATATACTGAATGCCAATAAAGCAAGTGTTTTCGGCTTGGGTTTAATCATGAAGTGTCGGCGCTCAAGTTTGATGGTAGATGTGCTCTACATGTATGGATTAACGCCCCTCACAGACCCTGGATGCCGAGGCCCAAGACTAATATCTCCTCATCCATCGGACAGCGGGCTGTGTTGAGTTGACATATATAATCCATCTGGTTAGGCTCTTACAACAATCTTAAGGTCTTTGGATGTTTATTTCACGGTCAAACCTTACAACGGAGAAATCAAGAATATTTACTTGCAAATCCCCTAAGATGGAGCCGAGCAGCGCAACAAAGGGCTTCTTCCAAAGCTCTCCGACTATCCCTCCTCAGTATCTTGAAGATGCTGCTCTTCGCCGGATCATCTCCTTGTACCTTCCGTCCCCTACGCCCTCCAGCATAGAAGAAGATCTTTCTCGATTTTCCCGTCTTGTTCTATCAAGGTCTCATATGGCCCATGCAGCAGACGCTGAGCGGAACCAGCCATACCTTCGCCCTCTTTCTACGTTTGGTGTGGAGAACAACCAAGACCCCTTAGTCACAAGTGAGGGGTGGCGCAAACTGCAGGCTATAGGGATTGAGGAGGGAATCGTAGGGCTGGCATATGCCGACACTCAATCCCAAAATGGCGGAAATACGGGCTCGCAGTGGAATAATCGAGCGTATCAATTTGTCAAACACCATCTTTGGACTGCCAGTGCCGCTTTGGCTACATGCCCGAGTGCTATGACCGATGGTGCCGCTAAATTGTTAGGACGACATCTGAATGATGCAGATGGGGCTATATTTGAAGAGGCGAGAAATAGACTCATTAGCCGAGATCCAAATGTTGCATGGACTAGTGGCCAATGGATGACAGAACGGAAGGGAGGTAGCGACGTTCGTGGGACGGAGACAGTGGCTAGGAAACTTTCTGCAGCACAACAAAGCACCAGCAATGGGGTCGACTCGCTTGGATATCCTCTTGGGCCGTGGCAGCTTGACGGTTTCAAGTGGTTTTCATCCGCTACGGACGCCAACATGGCAATTATGCTTGCCAAAACAGGTCCAGATGGTGAGATCAGTGCTTTTTATGCTCCATTGCGCAGAAAAATACCAGGTGGAGCCGAAGGCGAAACGGAACTCAACGGTGTGAAGATTCAGCGTTTAAAAAATAAGCTCGGTACAAAAACCCTCCCTACCGCGGAACTGGAACTGAAAGGAATGAGGGGGTATTTGATTGGCAAGGAAGGAGAGGGCGTGAAGGAAATTTCAATCATTCTCAATATTACCAGAGTTCATAATATGAGCGGAGCGGTGGGTGGCTGGGGGAGAAGCTTGGCTATTTCGAGAGCTTATGCGAAGGTGAGGATTGCTCGCGGCAAACCCCTTACGGATATGCCCGCTCACGTAAGAGCTCTTGCCCGAGACCATGTGATGTATCGGGGTCAACTCCACCTTGCGCACCTCGTGGCTTCATTATTGGGTATTTCTGAAGGGCAAGATAGCCGCCTCACGCAAGCTACGCGGGCTTCTATCCTCCCCACCAACGCTCAGCAATCCAGTGCTTTGCTCCGTCTCCTTACCCCCATGGCAAAAGCTCAAACGGCGCTCAGATCTATCAGTGGAGTTCGTGCCTGCATGGAGAACTTAGGTGGAATTGGGTATCTTGAGAATGAAGATCCATTGTTAAATATTGCAAGGATTTTCCGTGACGTATGTGTACTCAGCATTTGGGAAGGGACCACTGATATCATGGCGGACGACGTCGTTCGTGTTATAAAATCTCGACAAGGCCCTACGATCTTAACGGCTGTGGGACAATGGATCACAACCGGCCTGACGATTGCGAGCAAGCATTCATTTGAAGTAGAGGGTGAGGCAATACAGAGAGCATGGACGCAATGGCTGCAATCCGCCGAAACCAAGGATAAAGAACAGTTGAAGTGGGAAGGGAGGGATCTCCTTGTCGGACTCGAAAATGTGGTTTGCGGCTTGTTGCTGATTTTGGATGCGGTCCGAGATAACGACCCTATCGCGAGAGAGGTTGCAAGGCGCTGGGCCTTGAAGGATCAGGCCACATATAGCTCTTGGGAAGTTGAAGCTGCCTGGGATAAGAGGATTGTTTTCGGTGATGAGGCCGCAGCAACCGCTCGGCTTTAATTGAAGCGATTTAGCAGATCCACTATTTTTGTATTCAGGTACCTTATTATCAGTGAGACATGTTAGATCCCAATCAATGTTTTTTTATCCCCTGGTAAACAGTCAACAAATGACGTCATTGTAAAACCTAGCTCACGTGCCATTAACATGGGCGATAAGGACCTCGGGAGCGATAACCTTGGAACAGGCACCCCACCATAAACCAATTCTCCTACAATCCGACGCGACAACACCATCTCGATGTGAAAAGCACCACATAGAGCCATTCCCACGATGCCTTCGAGTGGTGTTAGTCACGATGAGGCTACATCCGCTTCATTTAGGCCCGCGCTGATCGTAGCTGATATGCAAGAAGACTTTTGCCCCCCTGTGGGTATCCCACCAGCAATATGCTGTTAAATCTATCCACCACCGTGCACAGTAGATTGATATGTACTATCACTAACACAACCCCATTTCCTGGCCCACCAGAATGGCGCCCTAGCTATCCCAGGCGCCCGCGCCCTCGCCCCTGTCATCAATTCCCTCCTCTCCCTCCCCGGCTTTGTCGTCAAAATCTCCACCCAAGACTTCCACCCATCATCCCACATCTCCTTCGCAACCAATCAACCCGGCCCCAACAACATCCCTTTCCAATCTACCATTTCCCTGAAAAACCCTGCCGCAGGCAAGGAGGCAGAGACAAAACCACAACGTCTCTGGCCCGTGCACTGCGTCGCCAATACACCGGGGGCATGCATCATTCCCGAAATCGAAGCGGATAAGATCAGCGTGAATATCCGTAAGGGTATGGATGCGAAGGTGGAAATGTACTCCGCGTTCGGGGATGTGTTTGGGAATAGTAACTGTGTCGAGACGGGCGGGGTGAATATGGATCTCGCCGCGGTGCTAAAGGAATATCAGGCGTCGGATGTTTTCGTTGTAGGAGTTGCGGGGGATTATTGTCTCAAGAGCACGGCTGTTGATGCGGCAGATAAAGGATTTCGCTGTTTCGTAGTGGAGGAGGGGACGAAGTGTGTCGACCCGGGCGAGGGGTGGGAGGTGGCAAAAAAAGAGATGGAGGACCATGGGGTGAGGCTTGTCAGTATTGATGGGCCGGAGGTAGCCAAAGTTAAGGACTTGGGGGAAAGGGAATCATTGCCAGTATGCAATTAGCTACCAAGGTATGGTTGAAGTGGTGGGTTAAGATCGGCTAGCTGACTTTTGAGCAGCAGGGGCTTTTTTAGAGCGATTATAATATTGTTTATGCATAGATATATACCACTACAATGCTATGATGTCCTATGGACCTGGATATGCCGAATTCCTGAGAATATCTACGTTCCTAAGAAGATACTGATTGCCATTGATATGTCCAGAAGGCTAGTACTTTTCACACTTGAAAAGCCCCATTGCTAACACGGGCAGCATCTAATAATTTGACGGTATCAGGCTTGGAAGGGTAATTGTTGGAGCTATAGCAAGGATTGCACTCCTACTGCCGTCGTGTTGTATGGGTGAGAACCCTTAGAAAACACATATACTAACGTTTGCCCATTCATTCTATGAAATGCAACTTCAAACAAAATAGTATCCATGGAGAAATGAGGGTAGCTCCAGTGGAACTCGTACATGTACATTATACATACAATGCAATTGATCTAAGAATAGAACCTAAGTTTAGCTTGCTTGTGGCGGTTTTCTTTTAGCGGGCAAAAGGGCTTTGTATAAACTTCCAAGACTCGTGAAAAGAAAACAATACGTATTTTACATCTATCATTGTTTTCTATTCGAAAAGTTACGCAACTCCCTTATATTGGACATCACGCAAGAGCCCGAGTGCGCAGAAGATATATGGGGAGTTAAGTTAACGATCTAACCTCACTGCTAATTTATTGCCTCTCATTCATTCCGCCATCTTTTTTATTTTAAATTATCTGGCTGCCAACCTTTGCCAAAGCCCGCCATTCCCGAAGATGCCTCACCTCGACGATGCCCCTCCTTTGGTTCCTGAACCGTTATTCGCACCTATCACGCCTTTAGATACGACTACAATTCTCGACGAGAAAGCTGCAGTACCAGAACCCCTCCCTTACTGGCTCGTCAACGTTCCCCGGTCACAATGGCCATCTGAATGCCCAGAGTACCTCCGCAACCTACCTCAGAAAGCTATACAATGCCTTTCTTTGCTCGATGAGCAGTATCAGCGGCAGAGCTGGGAGCTGGTGAAGTCGATAGTTGGTCGGTATATTTTCTCTTCCTCGTCTTATAAATCAGTGAGGAAAAAGGGCGGGCGATATTGTTAAAGGAAATAGTTTGAGAAATGAAGACTAATATACCAGAGCTAAAAATTAGAATCGAATCAAATACATCTTCTTCAGCGCTTGCCGTCGGATTTGAGGAGGTATCTGGAATATATTGCAAAGATTAAAGCTATATATGGTTCCGTCTTGAATTTTGTAGTTCAGAAGAGGTTGGGTTGGGTAGGTGATTTAGAACCTAAGGGAACAAGACCATTTGAGCATCCGGGTTTGTTTATCCTTTCCTTTTTCTTCTTTCATTTTCTTTCGATTTGGAGAGATACAGAAATCTGTTCTCTCGCATTAACTGACTTGAATACTAACCTCAAAAACACTTTGCGTTTCAATAGATGACATCAAAATCCTCTACAACGACTGGCCATATGGAGTAGAGAAGGACGTTGTCCACCTCGTCGTCTGGACCAAATTTGAACTAGAAGATGATCCTGCCACAGATGATTTAACTCCGCGCATGAGAAGGGAGATTGATGAGTTTGTTGGAAAAACGTTTCGATCTAGAATGCCGGCTGAGAAGGTGTGGGAGAAAAATCTGCCCCTTTCTTAACCCGCAGGACCTTTCTCCCCCTATTTTTCCACCCCTTTCACACCCCTGTTCCTCTACCCCCCCATCTCAAGGGCAAACTGAGATTTCTTTTTTGCTAACAATCATCAACGTAATAGGTAATCTGGTTTAAAAACTGGAAGTCTCTCAAATCCGTCCACGCCATTGAACACTTCCACGTCATGCTATACCAGGCCGATCCGGTATTTCTTCGTGAGATAACCAATGGTGATGTACCCGTTAACGATGTATGATTTCCGATTTATAATTTCAGCCGTTTGGCACATATAGAAGTAGACATTATAACATAAATTTTAAACCCTCTGTCCTCATATTATAGGCTTTTATTTTGGTATTTTCTATACCCAACCCCATACCCGATGTTACCTAGATTTGTAGCTCTACGAATTCTACAACTCTTTCTTTTTGCCTCTCTTCCTTCCTATCTGCCCACCCAACCCCTTTCCATTTCACGGAGCTACAATCAATCATCAAAACATAAGAACCCCAACCACCAAACCTAATCAACCCCTATCTATACTCCCTCAGCAACTCTGTAACAGTAACAACCCGATACCCCCTCCTCCGCAACTCCGGCAGCACCAGACGTAGCATCGGCGCCGTCCAGCTCCTCCCATCATGACAAATGACAATGGCGCCGGGCTTTACCATATCAAGGACATGATGCGCATTGACACGCGAGAAGGGGATCTGCGCATCGTGCGGATACACGCTGCCTAGGACGAGCTTGTAATCCAGCGCAGCTAGGGCGCGCCGCATGCGGGTGGTGAAGAAGCCGGAGCCCGGGCGGAAGTATCTTGGTGGTTTTGGTGGTTCTGTTGTTGCTGCTGCCGCTGCTGCTGCTCGCGGTAGTGGTGGTGGTGGTAGTGGGGAGGGTATATCATCATCCTCATGGTTATTTGTTGTTGGAATGGTTTTGGTTGTTGCTTTGCCGTCGTATGCAGAGTGGTAGATATGTTGTATTTTGCGCTCGACGCTTTTTATCTGAGTGATGAGTTCTGCGTCGGAGAGGCGCCATGATGGCTCATCGTGCATGGCATGGTTGGCTAATTCGTTGCCGGCGTGGATGAGGTTGTGGAGTGTTTCTGTTACTGTGCCTGTGCCCGTTTTTGTGTTTGTGTTTTTGTCGGTGATGTTAGAACCGATGAGGAAGAATGTGGCCGTTGCATCGTTGGCTTTGAGAATTTGAAGGATTTCAGAGGTATAGGGACTAGGTCCGTCGTCAATTGTTAGGGCTATTATTGGTTTTTTGTTGGTTTTGATGGTGGTTTTGTTGGTGGTTGAGGATGAGGATGATGGTGGCGCGAGCCAGAGAATATCAGGCCAGCGGCGTTGGAAGTAGTGGATTAGGAGCGTGGGGGGTTTGTAGATAAGATACAGCGGAGATATTATTCCTACGATTATGATTAGGAGAGCATACATAAGGGGCAGCGAGGGGCATATGTAGCTTCATGTATGGATGGTCGTGTGACCATGCACTGTACTGTACATGTAGAATCTTTCCGATGAATTTACTCCGTAGTATAAGACAGTATCCCCTGCAAGCATGCAAATAAATAGGGGGTGGCTTCCCGACTACAGATACTAGCGTGAACTTGATAGCACAAACAACAGAAACTACAGAATTTATGACATGGAGCATTGATCCCTTTGAGGATGGGTTTCGAGTGCTTGTTCGATTATTTATCATGGGTCAAAGTCGATTTCAAAATGAAAGATGACAGGGCAAATGATGAGCTTTTGAGTATGAGCTTCTCGCTCAAGATACAAGCATTTCATTCAACCCACAGGGTTCTTGATGCCGGTAAGTACGGGAATGTGGCATTTACATTATCACAACGATTGTCAAGGACTTTCTATCCACAATTCTCAGACCCAACAATAACTACTGTCACCAAGCCTGGAATCCAAATGTCTCTAGCTCGGAATTAGAATGAGTATCTTGAGGGATGGCCCAGGTTATTCAAGAACGCTTCAAGCCGGAATTCCCAGATAACAGAGCATTGGGAAAGTGACCGCACGACCACAGACCTTGAAACATGAATACGCTCGAATATGCTGCAAATTATCCTTCCGATGAATTTGCTCAACAGAGTTTCAAACTGCCTCTGAATATATCCAGGGGCTTCGAACGCCGCAGTTTCTCCATCTCACAATATCAACATTAATGAGGGTGTAGAAGATATGAGAAACATTTAGCCCATCACAAAGCCCTCTTTATCTCCTTCTGCATCGTCTAGAGTCTTTTCGACGCATTTAACACTGCTCACATAGCAGTCAGTGCCTGTTGACCGTGGGTTTCCACAGAAAGATTTATTCAATTCCATGCTAGCTGGTAAACTGCTGAAGATCTCCTCTCTTCACCTGTGGCAGCCTCTCATTTTTAAATAATACTTTTGCAGTATGGATTTTCCAAGTTCCCCTAGAATTCAAGTCTACCCGCGCCAGAAATATCATTCGATGGTGTGGGATTACCGACAGCTGTTGTTCTCACTCAGTCACTCAGGCCATTTTCAATGATGAGCTTCACAGTTGAGATTCCGCCATGTTACTGAAAGATTCAGCCATGTTACTGAAAGATTCAGCCATGTATCATTTCATCATCATTCTCAAGAAGGAAAAATTATTGCACCACCTCAGGAAGCTAGATTCTAACATACGGGTGATCATCATCCCCACTCTTCCAAGTTGTGCACAATTCCAGAGGCAAAGAATAGCCATTAATTGTAAATTTCGACAAGATAAGAAGGGAATGTACATGTACATTAAGATGTATTTTGATGGCGGAGTGAGGCCGAGATCAGATAAACATTAGAAAGTGGAGGAATCGAGGAGAAGCGTGGGGGCTTCTAGGTCTCAGAAGCCCGCATCCACCAACGGGCGACCGACCACAAAAAGAAATCGTTCCATCGCGTAAACCTGACATAAACATATCATAACCGAAGACTCAAGAGGGACTCGCTATGGAGCCTTCTCCTAGCGGGGGCGACTAGTAAGGGTAAAGAGAGACGGGAGAGCAAGAGATGTGCAGGGTTGAAGAGGGGTGAACTTGGAGGGGTGTGTGTTGAAATAGAACATACGGGAGTCGACAAAGAACAGATCCGGAGTAGGAAAATCTAGATCTTCCAGAAAGCGCCTAGTTAGTTAATGGACTTATTAACCCTAAGTTAACGAGTTTGAGAGAGCTGTTATTTTTTAACCTTACAACTTACGCTGTACGTAGTAGTACGTCGAGAGTTCCGGCAAAGCTACTAATAAACCAACGGAACTCAACAAAAATCGCCCGTGGGGTTTTCGCTGACGTTCTGCTTGGCGCACAAAAACAATGGGCTCCGTCATACTTGCCTGAGGTTCTGCAGACTTTCGACCGGGCCACCAAAACTCCAAAACACCAACTACATAATAAATAAATACCCAACTCTTTTCTTTCTCCTACATATATATATATATATATATACCGGCAATATCAACCAATATCAGTAGCTAAACCTTTGTCTGCCCCTATCTGATTTCTTCTCTCCTTGTGTATTCTCAAGGGTTGGTTGGATGTTGAACCCTGCTTCGCCGGTAGTAGCCTATATCCAAGACAACTCTCCCCTACCTACCTAAATACCTTACCTACCTTATATATTATTTATTCCACTCCAGCCAGGCCCACAGCTTTTTTTTCCCCCATGCTTTAAATTCACTCCGAATTCCCGCCTTTTCTGCCAATCCGCACACTAATAGTTAGCATTCCTCTTGGGCTCATTATTCACTATTGTCTTCGATGCCTTGACCTGCCAAATATCTAGCAGCTTCTTTCTTTCTTTGTTTTCCTACGAGAGACTCCGAAGAAGACTAATTGAAAATTAAAAACTAAAAAATTGGAAAAAAATTAAAAAAGGAAGAAAGAAAGGGATAGAAAGGGAAAACTGCCGTGATGCTTCCAAAGATCCCTTTGGTCCATCAGCATGGCCATCATACTCACCACCAGGGCCGTTCCCGGTCTTCCAAAAATAGTGCGTCATGACCTGATCCTTCCGAGGTCTATATAATTGCCTTATATCCACCGAAACCTCCAGCGACATTATAGCTCTACTTTGAGGAAATTGCGTGCTAACCATCTTTTCTTTTCGCAACTTCCGGTCATGTAGATAGTGTCTCGTCCTTCGATGAGTCGAGCGGGGCCTCTTCGCCCAATGCAGAGGATGAGACGGTGATAGAGCCAGAGCAGGGGAATGGTAAGTCCATTCGAGAGTAATTTTATTTACGGCTTCAACAAATCCCCTCCTCCCTACTCCTCCTCTCTACCTTCCCCCCGCAGGATGTGCAGTTTGATATATACAATGCTAGATACTGATTCTTCTACTTTCTTGGATTGATTCTTTAGTCCTCACTCATATAATTTCACAATTGCGGCCGGGTGCGGACCTGGGCAGAGTCACGCTTCCTACTTTCATACTGGAACCTCGATCAATGCTGGAACGAATCACAAAGTGCGTTGATGCGTTCGTCTATACTATCTTATACTTCAGAGGAGGAACAAACAAGTGGCTAATGGAAATAAACCTATGAATAGTTTCATGGCCCATCCAGAAACGCTACTTCCAATGTCGGAGATCGATGATCCCGTCCAACGATTTGTGTCCGTGGTTAAATTCTACCTTAGTGGATGGCATATAAGGCCTTCGTACGTCCCGAAAATGATATCTAGATATCTATCTCCAACAAAAAAAAAAAGATATTGTGTGGCTAATGTGATTCTATTTGGGCGGATTTTGCTAGAGGTGTTAAAAAGCCATTGAATCCGATCCTGGGTGAAACTTTTACATGTTATTGGGATTACGAGGATGGCACCCGCAGCTACTACATTTCCGAGCAAACATGCCACCATCCTCCCAAGTCGAGCTACTTTTTCATGGCCCCTGAACACCACATTCGAATCGACGGTACGGTGAAGCCACGGAGTAAATTTCTGGGGAATTCAGCTGCCAGTATGATGGAAGGAATAGCCATATTATCCTTCCTGAATAGGGGCGAACCCGGGAAGGGTGAAAGATAGTATGTTAAATTGTTAAAGTGTGAGACGACTATCCTATACCTTTGTTTTGCTAACCCCCTGATTTTGCAGTATCGTGACGCAACCGAATATGTATGCTCGAGGCATACTGTGGGGAAAGATGAAGTATGAGCTGGGAGATCATAGCGTCGTGAGATGTCCCGAGAACAATTTGTCGGCAGACATAGAGTTCAAAACCAAAGGTTACTTTTCTGGAACCTACAATGCCATAGGGGGTTCCATAAAAGATGACAAAACCGGTGACATACTTTATGAGCTATCGGGGCTCTGGAACGGTGAGATGTTCATAAAAAATGTTGCTGTATGTGTATACATGCATACATCTATTTTCCTCCCCTTTTGCTCACTTTTGTGACTAACGGAGCACGCAGACTGGCCAAAAGGAGCTTCTTTTCAACGCAACGAATGCAAAGCACACGCCTCCTCTCGTCAGACCATTGGTGGAGCAGGAGCCACGTGAATCGCAAAGACTTTGGAATAGCACTGTCCAAGCGCTAATTGTTAGGAACCACGACCTTGCCACGGAGGAGAAAACTAAGATTGAAGACATGCAGCGGGTTGAGGCATCAAAGAGAATGGAAGACGGGGTTGAATGGCGGCCGAAACTTTTCCGTCACGTTCAAGGCGGCCCGGGCGGATCTGAGGAAGGCGAGGAGGATCTTGAGTGGATCCTAAATGCGAAAATGTATGTGAAAACTTGGCTAAATTCACTCTTTCATCCTGCTTGTCTTTCTTTTCTAAGTGCTTGACCCAAATAGAGACCCGCATAACCCGTCTTTGGCCGAGCAGCAAATCCTATCTGTTGCGGCAATTCTCCCAGGCCAAAAGCCGCCCCGTCAATTCGAGATACCACCGCACCCCTCATCACGATCAAAGAAGGAAGAAACGGCCTCCTCATCTGGACAGCCAGCAACGACAATCACAGCGCCAACCACCCAGCAACATAATGACAACCTTATAGATTTTAGTGAGGGTAGCAGCAACACCCATTCGGATGAGAACAAGTTCCGAAAGCAGGGGATCTCAGCAGGATCCATGGATATCCTGGGTGGAGACGGCCAGGATGATACCCACTTCCAAGCCTCCCCCTCCACAAGCTACCACCCCCTAGACATGTCAAATATCATGACACCGCTGCAACCCACAATAAGCCCGACACGAACCCGCTCGTTGCATAGACGGGATTCTACCGCATCAGACAATGATGAATTCGTCGATGCGCGAAGTTAATAAACGAAAGGGGCCCATTTCCCCCCCCCTCCCCTCCCCTTCCGACTTTTACGTGTCTTTTCCTCGTCACGTTCTCAACCTAGTTCTCAAATCTATCTCTATATACAACTTGCCTGAAAATCTCAGCCACGTTGTCAGCTCATCCAGAACGGAAGTTTTATATCAACTAATAAACTTAACCCGGCGCCTAAACGATAAACCGGGGCCATTGCGAGTCTTTCTCTGGAAACCTCCCCTACCTAGATATCATTGCCGGCCCGTCCCCTCCTAAATACTCCTAGCTTTTACCCAACCACCTACCGACCGACCTAATTTGTTTGTTTCCTACGGAAGAAATTTTTTTTTTTAAAAAAAGAGGGAGAGAAGAAGAAAGCAGACAGTT
>PDND01000215.1:0-44536 GCA_002572855.1 [Emmonsia] crescens
TCTCTCTCTCTCTCTCTCTCTCGTCGTTTCTTGATTTCGATTTCTTTTATGTGTGTATGTGCGTGTGCGTACGCGTACGCGCGTATTTATTGTTTTATTAGATTTCCCAATCTATATATGTATGTGTACATGTATTAAATGGAGCTTTTGAATGATTATATCGGTCCTATTTGGCTTTTTTTATTTTTTATGTGATGTGATGCGATGCCGTGCGTTGTGTGTGTGTGTGTGTGTGTGTGTTTGGGTAGGTTGGTATAGGTACCTTCAGATACCTCAGTCCAGTCCAGCCTAGTCCAGTGCTGTCTCTCTCTATCTATCTCACAAGGACGCGCATTGCCTGCTCATTTGTTCATTGTGTCGTGTCGTGTCGTGTCGTGTCGTGTCGTCATGCACGGGGGGGGAATGTTCTATGTTTTCCGCTCCGGGCTTGATTTTTCAATTATTTCTGGCACATTCATGCATGGCCATTGGTTAGAGCCATATCTGGTGTTTGGTATTTGGTTGTGGGTGGACAGACGGTGGACGGACGGTGGATTATCTACTTCCATAACTACTTTCAGCATTCCTCACTTCTTCTTCAAGGTAAGTCATGATTCACGATTCATGCCCCACACCCTCGGTCAATTTTCAAAAACAGAGTATATATATATATATTTTCATTCATTCATCCCTTATTGGAATGTTTGATTGATATTTTCAATGACATCTCAAATCGCACAGGTACGTACCTATAGCGTTCATTGCATAACATAAGGATGTATAGGTACATGTACAGTACATGTACTTGATTCGGGGCCCGTGACTATTGAGCAGGAAACTTGCACGCTATACGGGAGTATATCTAGGTATATATAGCTGTGTAATACCCCCTATCTATGGATATATGCAGGGAGGGGGAATTGTCAATCAATTTGATCATGCTTTGTAAGTCAAGGTTCATGAAGTTTAATTTTAGTTCGAAGAAGAAGTATGATGAGATAGAATTTTTTTCTTCTTTTTTCCCTCCTTTTCTTCCTGTAATTCTGTTTCCTTTCTATTTCTTTTAATTGTTTTATTATTAATTTAATTTAGATGCTCTGATGAAGTTATCGATACAGGAGGAAATTAAACCAAGTGATCCTTGGATGTAGCGAATGTGATATATCTCACTAAATGACCAATGCTCCGTCATTGCTCCTAGTTTTCCGCTTGCCAGAAACTTGGGCAATTGGCAATTCGTTCGGAAAATGGAGAATGGAAACTTTATCGCTGTTTGGCTTTGGCGGGGGATAAATGTTTCCGATTCCTGCGCGGCGTCGGAACAAACTTGTCTATGAAATTGTTGGACGTCTGATTGGTTGTGGCCGGAAAAATGAGCTTGGGGATAAAAATAGTGCGGAATCCAAAAAAGTAGCGGCCGGGTATTTAACTAGTAGTCTCCCTTGGTTGAACTGGTCTGCGGGCGATAGGCATATACGGGTACGGAATTAGTTGACCGGCCATGGGGTTGTTTGCCGATATTGATTCGTTGCATCCCCAAGTGGGGGATGAGAAACGATCCATAGCTACAACGGTATGATGAGCTTAAAGGTGAGGAGTGAATTAAAGAAGATTGGAAAGGGAGAAAGGAGTTGATGAGAGTTGACATGTAACAGAAAATAAAAACCAAGCATCAGCGATATCAGCAAAGCAAAGGGGTAAACACGTTATATATAAAGAAAGAAAAGATCTCACTTTATTTACATATATCTAACCTATATAGTTATATATACTAGTATATACGGACTATATATCTAACACCTGCACGCCGCCTCCCTCGCCACAAGCGCCCCAAGCGCCGCCCCAACTCCACTGCCATCCTTCGCAACACCCAACGTAATCCTCTTCTCCCCTTCCTCCCCAATCTCCGGAATCTCCCTAAACGCCTGCCTCAAATAATCCTCAAAGCCAGGATAATGCTCCACCACACTCCCATCAACACCAATATCGGCCACCCTATCGCCCTCATGTAGTTTTCCTGTGGAAATAATCACCGCCCCGAGCGCAACGGCACTGAGCCGCGCGGCCCGCTTGCCAATGGCGTGCACGAGGATCTTCACGGCGCGACAGTCGTCTGTGCTGGGGTTGTCGATGTCTAGCTCCCGTTTTAGCTGGGCGCGCGTGGCGTCGAGGTTAGGGAGGTGGTCTGCCTTGACGGTACTGAGAAAGCTGGTGTCGATGCCCCAGGTGTTGTATAAGCCGGAATGCTGCGGGATGGTAGTGGCCGCGACGTTGCTGAAAAGGTTGACGGCGGGGTCCTTGCTCATGGCTAGCAGGACGCGGCGCAGGATCTCGCCGAGGAACATGCCGGAGACGCGCTTTTCGAACATCTGGATGCCCGGGTTGACGCTGTGGGTGTCCAGGTCGGCATCGAAGCGGGTGTTGGGTAGCACGGAGAGGTGGTTGTCGAAGCTGCCCCATTCAATATTGATGACCATCTCGCCTGTAGTCTTGTCGTATTTTGAGGCGCTGTTTATCTCGTTCAACTTCGTTACGCGGGAGAGCTTCTCGACGTAGGCGCCGTTGGTGCCCGTGCCGAAGATGGCGCCGATCAGTGCCTTGGTGTGCTGGCCGGAGCAGTACGATCGCGCCATCAGCGTGCCGACGGTATCGTTTACCAATGCCGCGACGCGTACGGGGAGGTGTCGCTGGTCTATAGCGTCCTGGAGCAGCTTGCAGACATCCTGTCCGACGACTTCGTCAATATCAAACCCTTTGGTCCAGCGGATTAAGCTGCCCGTGTTGATCCCGTGTTGGTCGACGGGGAAGCTGAAGGTGAAGCCCAGATCGAAAAGTTGTTCCTCAGCGTACGGTTCCGTAACTTGGCAGGTCTGTCTCTTCTCGACATGAGCTGCAAAATGTTCTGTGAGATGTGTTTTGAGGAACTCGTCAATCTGCAGTGCGAGGAATGAAAATAGCTCCTTTCCGTGCTGGGTCACCATGAGCTCATGTGGGATGGCGACTTTGGATTGGGATATGGAGAAGGTCGAGTCTCCGTGTAGGTTTACGGAACAGACGCGGAAGTTGGTCCCTCCTAGATCTACTGCCAGATAGACGCCCTACAAAATAAAGATTATTACATTTTCAAATTAATCTCAAATGGAACATGGTAAAGCGACACGGAGAAAGAAAGAAAATTATGGCCACCTTTTCCGTCCCATCCGGCACCGCAGTCACATATGATGGAATCTGTCGCAACGTAGTTCCATCCTTCTCCAGGCCTTCATCCATCTCTCGTATGAACTCCTTAACGCCGCGATTGACCTCTTCCGTGGGGTATTCGAACAGGGCCGCGATGCGGTGAGCCTCGTCGATGACGGGCGAGGAAGAGGACGAGGAGGACATGGCTGTGGAGGTGAATATATATATATATGCTTCAACCCAGTGTATGGGGAACTGAATCAACCTGGGTAGACTGAGAGTTAGCTCTATTACAGCTGTTCTCTTGTTCTTCTGCTAATATGGTGCTCACTCACCAACAGAGTAAATAAGTTGTAAACAAGTTTGAACTGCCCGGGGTGCAAACAACAGCTGGACCAGACGGAGAAGAATGAGAGAATGAGATAACGAGATAATAAGAAAACTAAAATAAAAAAGGTAAAAACCTGGTCAAATTGTTATAACTAGACCCGTTGTCTCTTGTTTTTTCTTCAACTCCGCAATGTAGAAGTTCGGGATATGACGTCGGCGGGGTAGAATAATGATAAACGATATCCAGACCCTCAACGATGCACGATACACAGAATATACAAGGTATGTTCTTTCAACTAGGCACTTATATATACATATAGGAAGAAGAAAACCGGCGTCTCCGAATTAAAATGAAGAGGAAAAAAAACAAAACAGAAAAAAAAAAAAAAAAAAATAGAGGCGGGGTAGAAAGGAAGAAAGATATTTAATATTAATTTCCATACATAGATACATATATGTAACACCTCTCCACAACGTCAATGCTAGGGTTAACTGAAGGGTTCATTGAGCCTTATAGAACTCTGTTATTTATACATCTTTTATGCTGTACTCCGTGTCCAGGTGGGTATAAGGGAAATATATAGCGTAGAAATAGCCGATGATCTCTTTCAGCTACTGCAGGCCTTATCCATTTGCCTTTTTATGTACGGTCCGTATATATATATATATTTTTAATCTTCAAGTTAGCTTCCAAGGTTATTATAATGTATTCCCGAATCCCGAGCCCAATTTCATGCATTTCATGCAAGGTAACTGCGGGGGAATATTCAAAGGTTCAAAGAAAAAACTCAAAGCTACGCGAAGGAGACGCTGGACGGGGATTTACAAAATATGCAACTCTGCATTCAAAGGTTGATTCTCTGCCGTTGATTGATATGGGTAACTTAACAATTCCATAGACGAAATCACCTCTGGCATTTCAAACATACATACAAAAAGAAAAGAAAAGGGGATATCTCCAGCCCGGTAGTCCTAAAATCGATAAATAAGTTAAAATAATAATAATAATAATAATAATATACTTCATACCCATCCATCTAGATTCATAAACCCATCATCATAAAATAAAATAAATAAAATAAAAGAGAAGATAATAAGAACATCCATCCCCCTTATTCCTCCTCCATCTCTCTCCGCTCATTCCCATACCCATACAACCCCCCGTCCAAAATCCACCTCTCATTATCCTCATCATCATCCTGCACTCTCCTCCACGTCTGCTTCTGCCTCCGCTCTCTCCCACTCCCACTCCCACTCGCGCTCTGATCTCCATCACCACCCTTCTTCCCCTTCCATACAGGTCTTACTAACCCCCCACCAGCAAGCAGCGGATTATTCCCGAAGCCTCCTTTCCCTTCCTCCTCCTCCTCCGCCTCCTCCTCCTCTACCACGTCCTCAGCATTCCCATTTCCCCCCTCAACCTCCACCCTCTCCACCCTCCTCAAAACCCCCCTTTGCCCCTTCTTCCCCGCCCCACCCCCCTCAAAACTCAAACTAACCACAACCCCCCCACCCCCCCTCTCCCACTCCTCCTTCCCCCTCTCCTCCATCTCCCTCAGCACCTTCTGCTGCCTCTTCAACGCTAACGCCCGCTGCCCCGCGCTCATCCACAACGTACTCCCCGCATGCACATCCGGCGTCTCAAACTCAGCAACCTCATCGACGACTTTTGTCCGGCGCGCGTTCTGCGCTTGGTAGTGGAGGAGTTTGTCACGGTGCGCTTTTGCGGCAGCTAGGTCGCGCATGGTGTTAATGTCTCCATCATCGCTACCGTCACGGGTACCGTTACTGTCCCCACCTGCACTATTGCCGGCAGACGGCCCGTCATGCTGTTGTGCCCGTTGAACACCCCTATTATGCGCCCGCATCCTCTCACCCCCCCTCTCCGCCCGCAGCTCGCGAATCATCTCCTGCACCTGTCCAGCCGAAAGCAGCGGCTGCTGGCAGAAGGAGCAGGGCTGCAATCCTTCCAAGGCGCAAATTATCTTGCCGCAGTTTAAGCAGTTGGGGGCTGGGGTGAAAAGGGGGTGTAAGGTGGCTTGGCAGGTGCATTTGCGGGGTTTGGAGTCTTTTGCTTTTGCTTTTGGATCTTTGGAGGAGGTGGATAGGGAAGGGTTTGTGGTGAGTTCGAGTTGGGCGATGGCGGCGGTTAGGTCGGCTATGTTGGATGTTGTTGTTGTTGTTTTTGTTTTGTTCGTTTTTGTAGATGTAGATGTAGATGTGGATGTGGATGGGGTTGCGGAAGGGGAGGATGATTGACCTTGCTGTTGTCTCTTTGCAGCTGAAGGCTTCGCAGTCTTCGAGCGCACATTAGGTAGATATTCAGATATCAAAGGGCCAGAAGCTGATGGGGGCTGTCTCTCTTGCTGCCGCTGCTGCCGCTGCTGTTGCTGCTGTTGCTGCTGTGGCTGCTGTTGTTTTCCTCCCATCTTCTTCCCGCCACCATTTCCCGCTCCTGAAGTATTAATAGTTCCATTTTTCCTCCACCTCTCCCCAAACCCAACAATAAACTCCAACGCCTTTGCTGAATCGCCCAAGATATTCCGCAGATGCTCCGCGCCCTGGTCTGGGCCTAGCGAGTGGGTGTATTCGAGTAATTGGGTGAGGGAGTCGTCATCGAGGCCAAGGAGAGCGGAGAGGCGGGGGAGGGCCCAGGATTTTAGAGAGGGGTCTAAGGGGGGCATTTTTTTTGTTTCTCTGTATTACTTTGGATTTTGGGGTGGGATTGGGGAATTGGTAAGTGAGGCTTTATTTATGTACTCCGTGATGTATGTACAGGATTGTTGTCGATAAGGTGTGCAAATAAATAAATATGCGGGCGGGATGACGATTCTATTTAATGTTTGCGTTGTTCGTTGCAGCCAAAAAAGACTGCTTTAGCGCCGGAGAGCAAAAACCCTGTAAAACCTTCTAAGTACATACGAATTCATTAGTAGGTTTCAAGTTAATCATGGGTCAATTTGTGAAATTCCAAGAAAAAAGAAAATGGAAGAGTTGAGGTAAATAGTTGTGTATCTACATACCTAGGTAGTTACCTATAGTTGTTCCCCCTATTCAAGGTATATCAATTTCGAAACAAAACAGTCAGATAGTGCCATCCCTCAGAACTTCCCAAACCCTAATATGTTTCACACTAACTTCATCAAGGAAAGCCTCGGAATAACCATATTCCTGTTATTTTACGGAGGAACATATATAAATATTAAACTGTAACATCACATGACGTCATAAGTAACCACGTACGAGACCATACAGAAGCTTGGAAGCTTCCATACGAACTGGCATTCACACCAACCAAGTGGTGTAACACTGATGGTCCTGCGTATCATTCTACTCACCTTATCAGCGTCAGTTTCTCCATATGTTGAGCAAATTCCCCCGTGTGGAAGCTAACACCAGATGATACTAACATAGGCTCCTCGACAGCATCTATTGCCTTGAGGAAATGAGCTCTGTCTGCCACTCAGGTGAGCAGACGGGAACGAACCCCTTTGTATGCCCCCAGTCCTGGATACTTCGGCTGTGAGCGTACGCCTCCCCCGACCCTGCTTTTGGCGAACGTTCTACCCCCTTGCATCAACCTGAGCCTAGGCGACTCGGCTTTCTTGATGAGGCTGGATTCAACAGTAGAGAGACATATGATGAGGATTCACCAACATCTATCAATTATCTCATGGAGTGGAAGGTGACTCTTAACAACCGGCTGTTGGCGAAGGACACTGAACAAGACCTGACCTTTAAACTGAGTTTGTATTGGCAGCAGATAAAGGAAAAGATTGAACATATTGTGCAACGGAAAAAACCCCGTAACCAACGAGTACGGTCAGATGATATCAACTATTGTTGTTTCTGTGAATGATCGTTTGTCACTGCTATTGCATGTCGTACTCGCAGCAAAATTACAGTCTTGGAAAGGCGGCTAAGTCGCACGCATCTCGAAACACCGACAAAGTCTACTAGAGTTCTCCTTGACAGCTCTGACTCGGAAGAAGAACTTGATGATACCGAGAGCCCCCTTGCGTCAAAAAGGTCCGGGCCTGAGGAAATCCGAAATCTGATATATTGACAGACAAAGGATGAGCAGATCGTGAATACAGCGCTTGTTAATTTCTTGAGTGCACTTACGCTTCATGCTGGGTTAGCTAATCACTGGACCTTGCATCAAAAGTCATTTAAAGCTTATTTCACACATGCTTCCTTTGAAGCTCGCACAGATGAATACCTCAAAGACACAAAGCCTGGTGAAAAGGTCTGAGCACTTATTGAAGTTAAGGCAGTCCCCAGGGAGAGGAAAAGAAAAATGATTTGCATGCAGGAAGCAGCTCAAATGATGACATGGATTCTAAGTCATTCAGATCAAGGTGGATGGCTAAATCTTCCTGGACAGTAAGTCTTCGGCAATTCCTTGCTTTTAATACATATACTAAGTGAGATAGACACATCCACGTGTCCCAAGACCATCATCAAATATATATCGTGGTCGCCGAGTACGCAGATGTTTATATAGACTATTTGAAGAAAGAATCTTCATCTGACACATACATGGTTATGCACGAATTTGGCCCCTGGGATACAAAGGAGTTGAAACATATGAAAAATATTTCTGTGATATTGGTTGCCTTTGTTCTACGGGCTGTCTCTGACTGTGAAGCTGAGGAACGGATGTCAAAACAAGTTGCAAGTGTTTTTAAGTGCAGTTGTTTGTGTCTTTCAAAATTTCCCTCCTATCTTCCCTTAGATGGTACTACACAGGAAAGTACAAAAATGCAGCCGTCTTCCATTCAACAAAATACATGCATCACATCTTTTCAATTGTTAGGCCGGAGTTCCGGAAATGCTCTTCTGCACTTCGTTCCCTTTTACCCACTGTATCAACACACCACTCAAGGAAGGAATCAAATCCTTGATCGGGGTTGTCTTCATAAGATTGCCAATGCCGCCGAATAAACGCTTTAAACTCAGAAAAGAGCTCCTCAATCGGGTTCAGATCCGGCGAGTATGGGGGCAAGCACACTAGCTTAACCCCTGCCTGTGAGCACATCTGTTCAATGCTCTCAGAATGGTGAAAGGGAGGCATTATCCATAACAAGAACAGATTTTGGCTGTGGCCATTTTCCGCAGTGATGAAGTAGCTCTTCAATGAAGTCTTCAAAGACAGAGGAGTCTGTTTGAGCCTTGAAAAATACGAGATAGGACAACCCCGTCCTGAGCATATGCTGGGAGTATCTGATACCGCTGGTTACGATGGAATTTAGTAACCTGAGAAGGTGTGGTGCTATGGGGAGACCAGCCTGTCTTTCTGAAGCCTATCCGTTTATCACATCCTGATTCGTCTACATAGACAAGATGATCGAAAAATCTGAAATAAAATGAAAGTATGCATCATGTAAACCTGCATTTTGCTCTCTTGCTTTTTGCCTAGCTGCCTTCTTTGACCAATCTCCGTATTTCAGCGCACGGCTAATGCTGCATGTTGTTACTGGTACCTCAAACTCATGTCATAGAAAAATTGCCATCTCATCAAGGTATAAATGGGGCTTTTCAAGCAGATGATAACAAAGAACGTGGACCATAAGTGGGGTAAGACTTCGTGGCCGTCCACCTGTATTTGGAGGCGCTGTTACCGTTTGATCGTTCGTTTGTGGCAGCCGGCAGCCTCGGCCATTTGCGAGGCAGTGAGCTCTTTACTCATTATCATATCATAGGTAAATTCCCGAATTGATGGTGCTAGAGGGGGACCCATTGTGATGATCGACATGATCTTCCGGGAGGATCATTTTTGGGGGGATTGAAGGATTAAGCTGAAACAAGTAATATATAATGCGCTTACTGCGTACTCCGTAGTTATGTGACAATTCATATCATTACAATACATAGGGTTAGCTCTTCTTGGCACATATAAAAGTTCCTTATGGTTTGCCATCAGGTGTACTCCGTACAGTTGTGATATGGATGGATATGAGTGCGAAAGTCTCAATTTCAACATGTTGTTACTCCGTGCTGTCGCGGTTGTATTCTGCTTGTGTTGTATCAAGGTTTCTTGGCTGCCAGCGGACGGGGGGCAAAACCCATGGAATAGCAATATGCAACCGGTTCCATCATGTTGGTAAAGTCAAAAATGAAAACTGCCGACCGGGAAAAGTGGGCGGGGACTGAGCTGGATGAGGATTGCTAATACTGTTAACTATCTTGAGGTTCTGTTCTCTCTCGCTTGCTCTCTCTTCATAAATTAGGTATCTATACCATATCTACCTCTTTATACTATATCCATCCTCTACCTGCTTTTTGACTCTTACAACATACATACCTCTGGATAAATATACTTTTTATAGGGGAAAATCCGCATTTCCCCGCAATCGTCGTCGTCGTCGCCGCTGCCTGCCCTCCCCCCCGGGTCCCATCTCAGTTTCAAAGCTCCTCACTCCCCCAGCTAAGTGTCGCATATCGCGCGTTCGCGCTCATGAGCGGCGACGATAATACCACAGGGTTATTTTTATTTTTATATAATTGCATATATGAATATGATCAATCAGTCGAATGCGAGACGGTGGAATGTAGCAACGTCATCAACACCATCAATATCATAAACGATTTCGCAATTGCAGCAGAATCGACAACATCAGCGCCGCCGACGGAAGCAGCAGGGGTCCTTTCCCGCAGCGCTGAAACCCATACAGAACAAAATAAAAATAAAAAGATAGCAATCGTACGGAGGAGAAGTAGGTGAAGAGAGAGAGAGAGTGTGTGTGTGTGTGTGTGTGAAGAGGACGCGGCGGAGGAACGATGGACCTTCCTATGGTGCCCCCGCCGCCAGGTGTGGAGCCGAATCTCATCGACCCGGTTTCACGAGGCGGACATGGGATCGTGGTGAATGCGGTGTTTCTACCGTTAACAGTGCTCACGGTGGTTGTGCGGTTGTTGACGAGGGGGATCTTTTTGAGATATATTTGGTTTGATGATTGTAAGTTCTTTTTCATTTGATTTTCTTTTTTTGTGCGGGGATGGTAAAAAAAGATGGAGAAAATCAATGAGATATCCTGTGGTGGGCTAACTGGAAATAGATGTTATGATATTTGCGCTGGTATGTGATTCAGTTACTGAGGATTGTTATTCCTAACCGCTGCACTGGCTGGTGCCTCTTGTCTGCTCAAACGACGGACAAAAGGGGCACATGTCTATGTTACATTGTCTTTTCTGGAAAAGGGGTATGATATGATATATGCTGATATGGGAATGGTTTATCAAAATCCATTTAGCTCTGCGTTATCGCTTTCGCTATCGTCATGATAATATGTAGGTTATACACCGCCTGCCCTCTCTGCGTGGACGAGATATGCTAGCATAAACAAGACACTGGGATCTAACTCTCGACCCTGAACAGCTGTCGATTACGGCTTGGGCAAACACATATGGGACATACCGCTGTGGCGACACATATCATATCTTCGGGTACGCCTCTCTCCGCCGGAACCCCCCCCCCCCCCCCCCCCCCCCCCTTTTTACCCCTGAAAATATTACCGAATCCAACGAATGTCCACCAAATTGCTAACATAAATCCAGCTCACCATGGTGGAAAGCATCCTCTACATATGCGGCACAGCCGGGATGAAAATCTCCATAATCCTCTTCTATCTACGCATCTTCCCCCCTTCCCGCGTGCACATCGTCTGCGACGCGCTCATAATCTTCATCCTCTGCTATAGCATCGCCAGCATCTTCGTTATTATATTCATGTGCCAGCCCATTGCCAAATTCTGGGACGTGCGGATCACGCATGGCCACTGCGTGAATCGGGCGGCGGCTTATTATGCGAATGCGGGCTTGTCGATTGCGACGGATATTATGACGTTGGTTATTCCCATGTGAGTTTGTCATTTTATACATTTTCCTGCTTTTGTTTGGGTATATCCTATATTCTTCTGGAGAGCAATGAAGAATGATGAGATTATTGGAGGAAAACTGGACGAAGGAGGTTGAGCTGACATGGTGAAAATCAATTCCTATACAGGCCCTTGATTCGTAGATTAAAAATCCCGCTCCGGCAGAAGATAATAATCGCTTTCTTCCTTGGAATGGGTGCATTGTGAGTTTTCCTATTGTTTTATGAAGCTGGAAAGCTGCCCACAACATATAAGCCCGTTCCCCCACCTCTTCCCCCTCTCCAATTCGGAGAAATAGTCACTAACCACCAAGTGTTTACAGTGTCTGCATCATCAGCGTAATCCGTCTCTTCTCTATTTATCGCCTCTTCACACAACCTGACTCGACATGTATGTCAAACTCCACCTGATGACCTGGGTGCTCCCCCCCCCCCCCCCCTCCGACCAAGTAATCGGATCTAAGTTAGCCATCATTAACGAGAAACTCACTAGGGCACGCAAACACCGCCACGATCTGGTCTATCCTCGAAATCTACATCGGCATAATCCTCGGCTCAGCCCCCACCCTCCGACCACTTTTCATCCGCTTCTTCCCTAGCCGCCGCCAACTGCACGGCGTATCATCGGGGGGCTCCTCAGCGAGCTCCTCTTACAGCTGGCTGCGGTGGTTATCGAATCTGCAGCGCCGGTTATCGCGTTCCACGTCCATTGGTAGTGTTGGTGGTGGCGGGGAGGAAAGACGTGGATCGCTCTTCAAGCCCAAGCCGCACATTATTAATGTGGGCCGGCTGGAGGTTGGGTTACCACCGCTACCGCCGTCGCCGGTGGTGAGGGAGAGTGATTGGGATATGAGGAAGGGCGGGGGAACGTTGGGCAGGAATCTCCGTGGTGGATTAAGTGGATTTTTGATAGGAAGGAGAAAGGGGAAGGGGAGGGGTGAGGAGGTGAATATTGCGCTTGAGCAGCATGAGGATGATGGTGGTGGGGGAGGCGGAGACGTGGAGGCTGGGGTGCAGAGAAATAACGAGACGGTGAGGAGGAGGGAGGAGTGGCCGCCACTGGGGGAGTATATGCTCGACGAAGAGATGGACAGCCAGAGTCTTAGTGTTAACGCCACCGTTTCTGGGGACGGGAGTGGGAGTCGAAGTGGAAATGGGAGTTGCACCAGCGATAATGGTAATAATAATGGTGATGGCAGCCGAGGCGATGACGCTGGAAACAATCATACTGGCGGCGAAAACGTATGATAAGGCGTTATGAACTTATGGATACGGATATGGATATGTTATTATTTGTTTTATGTGCCGGGGTTTGTTCATGGATATGCTGGATTTTGGAGTTGGGGGGCAATACTGTTCATATATCAACATTTTAATTCGTTATGCATATACTACTTTACTATACCCTCTATAATTTCACTGTCATTTTTAAAATAACCCATGAATCCATTTCTACCTCTCTTATATCCCCCTATCCCCATCTCTCCTGCCCCTATTCCGCCTCCCTCAGAAAAAGCCGTATCACATGACCTAGAGCATCACATGATCTTCCTACCTCGACTCCCGCAAAAACTCCGAAAAGCAAACCAACTTTCAATTGGATCTAAACAAACGGTGTCTCTTTTCTGCCAGAAGCCAATTGACCGACCTCCTCTTCTTCTAGTCGCTGTCACCTCTAGTTACGAGAAAGGGAAAGGGAATCTCATCACACTTTTGCTCCACCGATTTGACCGCAGGTACCGAATAGAAACCCGGCATACAAAAACATCCAGCCGAAACCGAGAGCGGCTGTCAATTACGCGGACACATAAATAAACACCCCCACATATTACAGTTGGAGATATCAAGACGAGATGGGAGCGGGCGGATCGAAACCGGCGGCAACGGGGGCTGGGACTAGACATGTCTTTTCGAGGTGAGTCGGAATTTAGAAGGAGGGGCGATTCGCATTCATTGTTTGCCTTTTTGCTGCAGCTGTTTCAGTTGGTGTTTATGGATATGTATTGATGTGGGGTCCGCTATTTGATTGGGATTGTGCTTTTTTGGAAGGGCTCAACTGGACTGGAATGTCCCAGGCTGGATTGAACTGCATTGCCGTTCAGCTGTAGAGAGCGGAGAAGAGGGTTTAATACCCTCTGTGGGGGAAAGGGAAAAGCGAAAAAGAGAACAATTGTAAAGAAGGGAAGGGATTTTCAGCTGCCGGCTATGACATATGGCAACAGGATTGCGGATTGAATCTTTGTTTCTTCTTCTGCATGCTGTGTTTTCGACTCAAAGCTTGATATTTCAGTTCAGCGGTTTTTTTAAATCCTATTTCCGTTTTGACGACCGAGATGAAAGGCTGCAACTAGCTAACTCATGCGGAATTGGTGAATTTACAGTGAGACCCCAGTTCAATTTTCACAGGGATTTGTCGAGTCCTTACAGGCGAGCTCAGAGGTATGTATACATAATATATATGGATATCTCTAACCATCCACCTTCCCCTTCATCCCGAGCTCCCCCACTCCTGTATACCGCGAAATCCGAATAGAATATCAAGACTAAAAGCAAACCAACAATCCACAGACCGACTCTTCCCGCGCGCAAACGATAGAGCTCCACATCCAAAACCGCATCGCCGCAGAGCTCGAGCGCATCCGCGCCCGCGAAACACAAACCCTCGCGGACCTCGAAAAGCGCATCGCGGACCAATCCCCGCCTTCATCCAGAAAGCAACCCGCAGAAAATTCCCAATCCCATCCAGCACCCTCCCTCTCCCTCGATGCCCCGCGCGTCCCCTTCGCCGGCCCCGGTTCCGCCGCTGAGCTCTCTTCTCCATCCTCCACAGAATCTGCGACTACCATTGCAAACGGCACACCGATACAGGAACTGAGTAGTGCGCAGGTACAGCAGGAGATCTCGATGCTGAGCGCCAAGCTGGCGGAGAGGCGGAAGGTGCGCGAGTTGGATGAAGGGGTGGAGAAGGCGCGGGAGGAAGTGGTGAGGTGTTTGCGGAGCAATGAGAAGAGGCCGTTGGATTGCTGGAAGGAGGTTGAGGGGTTTAAGAGGGAGGTTGGGCGGTTGGAGAGGCTGTGGGTGGAGAAAGTTGTTGGGTAGAGTAGGCGAGTAGTATTTTAGAGTCGAATTTTATGATGATGGTTGTGGTATGTGTAGGAATTTGTTTTATATAGAGGAGAGATTATTTTGCATTATTGGTTTCTCCCTTTGAAATGTATACATAATGTTTTTTTTGCTGCGTTTTTTCACTCCCTTGTGCTTTTTTTGGGGGGGTTAGAAAAATGAATATGTATGTTTTATATCAAGTAACACCTTATCTTGATGGAGTGAAAAATAATAAGGGTTAACGAAATATAAGAATTAGACAGACTTCCTAAGTAGTCATAGAGCAGAACTGATGTCTCCCTTTTGCAATCAATGTGGTCTACCTAAAGTGTTGACGCATCTGTCTTTCTATTTGTCTCTGTATCTTAATACATTTATCCCATAATAAATCAGCATAAAAATACAGAGAACCCACTCACACGCCATCTACCACTGTTTGATCTCACGCAACCTCCCAGACTCCCAACCTCCCCACCCTCTCCCCAGCAGACCGGACAATACACACCCTAGCCAATTTCTCCCTCGACATCCCCCCCCTCCCACCGTTTACCCGCGCACTCCCACCACTCTCCCCAGAAGAAGAAGAGTCACCTAAGTCCCCAAAGCCAGGACCATCATAAACACGCACCCTATCAACCAGCACAGACGCAATCCCCGTCCCCCTCCCCGCCGCTAAATTATAATTCCCCGTCGTGACAAAGCCGATCAGATCCTCTTCGCCTGGCATGGGCAAGTGAGCTGCGGGCTCCGGGTCCGCGGAGAGATTTGTGGGGAGTAGTTTGCTACTGGTTTGGACCACCATTGCTTGACGCTGCTTCTGCTTGCTCTGTTTCTGGGCGCTGGGTGTAGGTGCTGAGGGGCTGAGAAGGGCTAGCCATTCGTTGCGTAGGGACGGGTTTGTGGTTGGGAGACGGTAGAGGCGTGCTCGCGGGGTTGGGGTACCGCGGTTGATGAGGGTGAGGTTTACGGTGGCGAGGGTAGGGTGGGCGAGGAGGGATTGGAGGAAGGTGGGGAGGTTGGTAGGAGATTTTTGGGTTGTTCTTATTTTGAGGATAGTAAAGGCGGTGGAGGGAGGCAGGTGGTGGATGTGTAGCGGTGGAGGGGTTGGTTTGGTATGTGAATATGAATAGGTGGTGGTGGATGAGGTGGATTTATCCTTCAGCTGCTTGTCTTTCTTTTTTCTCTCTCCTTCGCTTGCCTCCTGCTGGTTACTCTTCTCTGCGGTCTTGGTTTGCTCTTCTTTTTCGACGACGGAGGTAGAATCCTCAGGCTTGGCTTGTACTTCCTCTGATTTAGGGGTGCTGGACTGAATAAGTCGTTCCCAATCACAGGCCCAACCCTGTCCGATCTCACCCTTCTTCGCCCCTCCTAGATCGATACTATCGTATGCAACGCGTTTCTGCGTCGGTTTACGTTCCCATTCCCTCCTCCGGATCTCCCTCTCACGCATCTCCCATGCCCATCCGGCGTTTGTCCCTGGGTAGTCGCCTGGGAACCAAGGCTCACCACATTCAAACGCAAGTTGCTGTTTTTCTAGAAGCCCACCGAAGCGAGGGTTCCCGCCAGAAGACATAGGGTAGTACATGATCGAATACCAGACAGGCACAACACATTTCCACGGTAACAGGACCGTATAGGTACCCTGGGAATTTCCTCCCTTGGATAAAGATTTTGGTCGTGATGCGAGGATAAGGACAGGGATATGGGGGTCTGTAGGTTTCGGTGAGGGATACTCGCCCGGGTTAGCCATGGATTTTCGGCGGTTAATAGCCTTTTGGCTAGGTAGAAGACGGGAGGCTGTTAATCGCGCGGGGCGGGAAAATATGTCTGGTTTAAGTTGTGTAGAATCAGGACTCCATGATGAAAGGAGAACTGCGAGCTCATTCGAATAGGGCTCTGAAGTCGGGGGTTTAATGGTTCGAGGAGGATGGTGTAGACGAGGGTCGGCGATATTGAAAGCTAGCAAAGCATTCTGCGGAAGCGACGCTGCATTCGTGAGACCGGCGAGTAAACCCCATGTTGCTTCAGGGGAACCCTCTGGCCATTTCTTCCCATCGGATGGAGGTATGGGCTCGAGAGCAGCAAGCAGGGTCTCCGTCGCACCCGGCCCAGTAATATCAATACTTCCAATATCAAATCTAAGATCCTCGACCATAACTTGAGGACTCTGTAGTTTCGCCGCTTTCAACAACTCCTCCCACACCTGCAAGAACGCTGACGGATGAACTCTTAAAAACATCTTCCGCCTACGCTTCTTCGGCTTCGCCCCGGCATCAACCATCTCGACATCCCCATCTCCATCCGTCTTTTCCACACACCAAACGAGCGTAACGGGCGCAATAGGCCTTCCCTTTCCCCCACCCTCCCCCTCCCTCTCAAATAGCCAAACTTCCAAACTCCTCGTCCCAGCTCTCCACTTCCTCCCCTTATTCCCCCATGCCTCCTCCCCACTCACAACACCCAGCCCCCTAAACAGCCCTTCCAAGCTTGCCTCCACCCCCTCCAACCCAATAGTCGAGATATAACTCATATCCCACGCAACCGCACCTCTCGCGCCACTAGCCCTATGCGTAGGTCTATAACTCTTCTCCGTGGGACTCAATGGCACCACAAACCGCCACAACGGCTCCTTGGGGCTCGTCATATGCGCTCTCTTCGCGTGGAACATGTGCGTGGGCAACCAAGTCTTGCACCGCTGGCGCTTTTTGAACTTCGACTGCGGCTTTTCGGGATGTGAGAGTCTATTTTTCTTAATTTTGGGTACGCGGGGCGCTATGTTGACGTCGTGGGTGGCCTTTTTTTCCGTCCCCTTCCCATCCCCCTTTTCAGAAGCGGGACCTTGCGACGATGCTGAAGCTTTTTTTGCAGCTCGTCTAGCTTTAGAGCGGGAATTAAGATTCTGAAGGCGTCTAGCAGTCTCTAATCGTAGGCGTAGGAGCTTCGTAGGTTTGCGTCGTCGAGCTGTGACTGTCGGGGTATTATCCTCAATCATCTAAAACTCCCTCTCGAATAAAAAAGATGTAAGCATATGAAACCACGTCATATAGAAATACCCAAATCAAAACACAAAAGCAATTTTTTCTCACCTCCCTCCTTGCCCTCGCCCTCAATCGACTCGGTACCCTCTTAACATTATGACTAGCCGTCCTCCTCCTCAAGTTCCTCGGAACCTTTTGAAAGGCCCTAGACGCCAACGCAGCTTTCGAATTGCGGATCCCCGCCTCCAATGCCCGGATCTCAAACTCCCGCGCCGCTACGAAGGCGGATACATCGAGCTCGCCGGTCTTGGAGAGCGCAGCGTCGGAGCTCTGTACGGCGAGGGTGCGGGCATCGTATGTCCTGGCGCGTTTTCGCGCTGAGGGGTCCGAGGCGGGTGTTTTGCGCTTTGTTGTTGTTGTTCTTGTGGAGGAAGAAGTGGCACGGGCGGGTTTTGGGCCCATTGGGTGTGAGGGGCGTCTGCGCCCGTGTGGTGGAGGAGTTGGGTGGTATTTTGCTGGTTTAATATTTTGAGGTTTAGCACTTGGATGATTTTGTTTGACAGCGAGTTTTGGCGGCGGAAAGAGAAGCTTGGCGTTTGATCGCAGACAAATAACAGATAAGGCAACAGGATGCAGCAGATAAAAAAAATGGGCAAATCAAGACCAAGACACTTATATTTATTGTTGCTATCTACTTATTTAGGTATCCAAGCGCTTTTACCTTCAATGGTCAATTGCACTGAAAATCCGGCGGAGTTGACTACAACAGTGAGTTCTCTAGGGGGTTTATATTTAACTATTCTTAACCAGCTCATCCCCTTAATCTGGCGCAACTATATATGGACTCAATCGACTTGTACGACTAAATTGATTTGATTTCTATTAATTATTTCTTGCCATTGACCTCCTTCAGTTAACGCATTTTATACCCTCGTCTAAATACAGACATGGGGTGACAAAATAAAGCCCATATCGAAGAAGATGGAAGCTTTTAACCATCTATGTTAACTATTTCTAACCCCACCAGTATTTAACTACCCATATTCAAGCTTTTTACAGCTTGGATAGGACAGCTTCAGCACTCGAGACCTATAATTCAACAGTCCTCTGGTCAGTAATCCCTTTCGCCAGAAATTGTTAAACAGACCATGAATGTTTTCACACAAAAGCAAACATACCGTGACACCCCGCCCAGGTTCGTTCTCAGCATAAACCACCTTGCCATGGTCAATGATGAGAGCATATCGACCAGTCCGTTCGCCCATGGTCCAGCCAATACTCTTGGAGAACGCAGCATCGCCATCGCTCAGGAAGAGCTAGAAACAAGAAACGATTTGTATCAGCCCAATTGTTCAATTCCTATCTTTCACAGTATCTTCGGCCGAAGGGAGGGCAGGGGTCAAGATAAACGAGTAAATAGGAAGTCTTACGATATCATCTCCGGTAACCTTATTCGCTTTTCCCCATGCGCTCATGACGAATGCATCATTATAGGCAATGACGGCAACGACACCGACGCCCTTGGCTTTGATCTTTTGCAGGTTCTCGATGTAGCCGGGGAGATGGTTTTCGGAGCAGCTAGGCGTGAATGCACCTATTTAATATATCATCAATTGCATCTATTAGTTAGTGTGGGGTTCTGAACCAAATAAATCACCGATTTCGCCTTTCAGAACACAAACGAATGGAGCCAAATAAAAGCTGCGGGGGTTTGCACATTGTCTTCTGGAATGGGGGGGGGGACTTAATTGACGTACCAGGAACAGCGAAGAGGACGACTTTCTTATCTGCCCATTCCTTGGAGGCGTCGTATGTTTGGGGGATACCACAGGCAGTGATATCTCCCTTATCTTCGCTCCAAGGGATGTAACTGTCGTCAATCTCGCGTATTAGCCACTGGCCCATCCATTGTTTGAGATGTCGTTCGTAATTGAAGGGGGGGTGGGGGTTCTCACGAAAACTTGACGTCGGTGGGGAAATTGTCTCCAGCCTTGAGAGGAGCCATTGTGATATTTTATAATGGGATGTTGTTCTCAAATCAAGTCGTTGTATGTATGCAAGGTGAAAGCTATCTGATCAAAGAACCGGACATAGGGTTCTGTGATGCTTTTGAAGGGATATTTATAGCTAGAAGATCTCCGTAGAGGCCAGAACGTTTCGGGATTGTTGATTTGTCGGTGATATCACAACATGGATTCCCCTCCAAGAGCCGAGACCAACAACAAGTATCTCTCTGCCAATTTTGTACGGGAGGGTACCTCGGATTTGTTGGGTCTGGTTGCCCCGCCGAGCCAGCACCTTTTAACCCCACCGCATTACCGCATAAGTTACACGATACCATATTCAACAACTTGCCGGGCACTGCGTGTGAGAAACCACGCGACTTTTTGTCTATCATGACAATTCCTCGATATTATTCTCAATATCTTCGGGATTTGCTTCTGCGTCACAACTGGCCTCCAGCCGCTGCCATCCGTATCATCCGACTTTGAGAGGAATTCCACTCTACTAGAATGCTGGTCAAACCAGGCGATTGATGGATTTTGATAAGCGGGCTTGCCATCCATCGACAAGAGCGGTAACTACATAATAACTCCAGGAACCCCGGCCGATAACGGGACCAGCAAGGCTCTCGCGACTCGAATTTCTTCTAGGCCAATCTAGCTAGCTATTTAGCTACTTCAGGCGCTGCCTTGATGCATCATCAAATATCAAGCATGGTTATGCCATTTCCTGACTCCTTGCAGGTCCGAAAAGAGTATTGCATCTTTGGCTTTTCATACTGGGTATGTTACTACCGAGGTAGTCCCCAGCGCCAGAAGCATAGAGGGAAGGGCGAAATCATCCGCTATCAGGTGATGAGCAGAAGAACCAGTTCATGGCCCGCTAGAAGGGATAGAAGAACCCAATTCTAAAGACCGCGTCGGAGACTGTGCATATCTATAGATACTTGGTATATGAAAAAAATATAGAACTTTACTCTAGGCTTTTCTTGGAAAACATCCTGGCATTACTACTTATAAATCATATCGATATCAACCTTGGTTTCTAAAAGACATCAAATGCACCACTAGGTACTTCTCACAGCTTGCTGCGAGTCCCCTCGTCGTCTAGCGCAGCTTGCGCCATCTTCAAAACCTCTTCTGCTATCCCCCAACTCAACTCCACGCCTCTTCCAGCAGCCCCGTACGCATGAGCAACTTTACGATTACTAGCAAGCGTCTCAAGCTGTAGACGCATACCGCCTTCCCTTGCCGGCCGCCGGCCTACAATATCTCGGATTACGTCGAACTTGCCCTCTTTATTTAAAATAGCTGGGTACAGTTTGGCTGCGTTTTTGAGCAATTGATCGCGAACAGCGAGGGATGGTTCCGGGTTCCAGTCGTTTGGCTCTTTAGTGCCACCGACAATGGTGCCGCCGTTCAGAGGGCGGGGAATAAGGAATGACCAGGTACCGTCGGCATTTTGCCGTGTTATAGTCTTGTCGCAAGGGTTTGAAACAAGGCATGTTTGTCCTGGAATCTCATGCGGCTTAGTTTAGCACCCAATAAATAAAACGAGAAGCTATTTACTTGCGAGAAGCAAGTGCTACAGCTAATGGAGGAGAGAAAAGATTACAGGGGCGGTTTTACCCACCAAGACTTACCTCTGATTATGAAAGATTTCGGATCATCAATTCCAACTCCAGTGCAGTTAACAACCATCTTCACCCTTCTATTGCCGCCGATCTCGAATGCCTCCTCAACGGATTTCAGTCGCAATCGCTGTACCTCTCCTCCGGCAAGCTTAAACCGCCGCAGTAAATGCACCATATATACCTCCGGGTCAATTGTATACGTCTCATATCTAGCTCCAAATTCTACACCTTCCGGCTTCTCATTGGCTTCCAGGACACGGAATCCTTCAATATCGACGTATTCGGGTAACAGAGCCTTGTAGGACGGGGCAGCCTCTCCAGATACGTAATCAATGCCCTCTAGAAACTCCACCCCGAACTCTGGGTGCTCTGCAGCCAGCTTCTTAAAACGTTTGTAGGTACTTCTTGCCAGGCAGGCTTCATATTTCAGCTGCGGAGTTGTGGCTGGGATTGGGCGATAATGTGCGCCCGCAAGTGTGGTGGGGTATGAAGGATTGAGTCCATCTGTAGAGAAGAACTCGGAAACTAGGAGGATGTGGTATTTTTGCCGTGGGAGGGATTCTAGGAGGGTCAGCGCTGAGGACACACCGATGATCCCTGCCCTGTTTCTATGGGATTAGTAAATCTGTATATATAGCTTGGAGTTACAGGGCTTGATCGAAAAATAAAAAGATGCACTGACCCAATCACCACAATGGTTTGTTTCTCTGAATTGATCATATTCATATTCCCCCACTGTGTGATTAAGTTTAATCGGGAGAGAAAGTAAAAGAAAAGATCACAAACTGTCCTCTGTTCGATATCGGGCGCAGTCGTTGACTCGGCAAACCGGAAACGGCAACGTCCCGGTGTCACCCCGCAATTCGGGTTCCCGAAGGATGTTGTTCAGTTCATTTTGGTCTTCTGAATTCAACGAGTTCAGAAACTCCCTGAAACCCTTTGCTTAACAGACTACTAAGTGAAAAGAGGATGTTCTCTGCTTGTGATCAACTACTAATAAACTACCATTTTAAATTTTGTGATTCCATGGTTAGGTATTTCATGCGCCAACTTCTTGTGTCGACAAGCCAAGCACTCGTTACATTTCTAGGAGTGTAGGTCCTGCCAGTCATGAGTTATCAAGCTGTACAGAAATGCTCAATTTATTCTGAACTCGTCATCATCAGATGATTTTCGTTGGGCATTTTTCAGGCATGTTAGCCAGTTATGAGTAGTTATACTCTGGCAGACGGATGATGGAGTTTTGAGGGTTTTTCATTTTTTAATACCACCAGTTTGATTTTACGTCACGATCAATACAGAATGGACCTGCGAAAATAAAACTCACTCAAAACAATTAATTATTATAAATCGATAGCATCAAGGTTGGTGAAGCCAAATTAAATCACCTGTATCGATTCCCCCACCACAATGTCTTCAGATACTATCAGGAGTGAGTGGTCATTTGAGGAAACATAAAAAGGCGAGCCGCCATGCACAAATATCCTTTGAGATAGATTCAATTAATTCCTACATCATACCTTATTGTCCAAAGAAACCAGTATTTCAATGAATGACCAACTGCCATGAAAGTCAGGGGAGCCTAAGAAATTAAAAAGGGGCATATAGAAAAGAATGAAACCACTGGAGCCTATTGGAAACTCTCCGCTCGTTCCACCTCCTATATAGGGAGAGTTATACAAACCCAGATCCTGAGATGAAAAATATATACTCAAAAGTGTCAGCCTTCGCCATGACGGCTCTTAAGTTAATTTTCAACATAAGGCTCCAGTCTTTCGATCATATCTTCAACCGTCAGGCCAGAGAAGGCATTTTCATCATCATTCAAACACTGATGTTGGGTAGTTGGATCACCAGCCTTGCGTTCTTGGCTATGCGGTTGACAGGGCGGAATCAAGACCTTGTTAAGGACGTGGATGACGCCGTCCCTAGTAACCAGATCCGGCACCGCGACGGAGGTAAAGCCATTGATCTTAAATGTAACGAAGCGATTAATGCGCGCGATATCTATGCTAAGGTGGCGATGTGATAGGAGAGTAGGTAAATCGACCTTTGGATAATAAATAACTTAGCTAAGGGGGATGTTTTCCATTATCCATAGATACCTAGGGCTGAAAGAATAGTACTGACATGAAGCGACTCAGGGTTTAGGCCCTTGTCATCCTTTGGTTTGTTATATGCATCCGAGTAAAGCGTACGGTCATAGACAATATGATACTTTAAGAGAGCTTTCAAATATTTCTCACCCCAGCGGCTGAAGAGAAGGGCATTGAGGCGACGACCAAGTTTCTTGAAGGCACGATTGGTGGGAACGAAGAATGTTGCCCCTGAATGGGTAGAAGTGTCGTTGATATAGTCAAAGAGACCAGTCTTATACAAGCCTAATTGAAAGGTGCTGAAGGTCGAAGGGAGAAAATTCAGAGTATCTGCCGCTGGGAATGGTGGGATTAGAATGTGGTTCAGTCCGTGGGCAACCCCATTTGAGCCGTACTACGAAATATAGAACAGTGAGTATCCATTCTATAAATAAAAAATATAAAAGGAAATAGAATAGAATAAATGGTGGAAAGGGAGGCTTACGAGGTCACTTTTGACAATGGAGGCATAAAAGTTCAAGGTTAAACCCTTGATTCCAAACTGTGTGCAGATTCGCTGAGGGTAAGGTCCAAGAGCGGCCCTTTCGAGCAACGTGGGAATTGTCCTCAAGGAGAATACATCTCGTCTCGAATATTGGTGCGGCGCTATATGATACATGATCACTCTTTTTAGAATTTTATCCGGCACGTCCCGGTGGCGCTTGAACTTCGCGAAGGCTTTATCTGTGGGGACAAACACTGTGTGTTTCGAGGAGGTACTATTGAGAATGTCCACGATATCGTCGAATTTGGATACTAACTTGGCGAAGATTTTTGTGTGTGTGCTGGCATTTATCATCTCGTAAAGGGTCATATTAAAATGTCCATGGCCTGGGTGGTGTCCTCCTACATGACGTGTCTGGGATTGAGGTTGTATAAAAGAATCCTCGTCCCAGCCATCATCCCAGTCGTCATCGTCCTGGTCCGACAGTAGCATTCCTGAGGACTCCGCTCCGTGCGGATGGTTCGTCATCAGCCAGTCTATATTTTCGGACATTCCAGACATTCCGGCGATATGGGCAACGAAACTAGCCTCATCCTCCGGCAACTGCGTATAATCGGACGGCTGGGGTGTACTCTCATGGTGGGAATGAGGAAGTATTTCACTCAGTGCCGACAATTGCTGCTGGTCTGGAATAATGAATGCTTCAGCAACAGACACGGCAAGGAGAGCGAACGTTGTCTTCATGGTTGTAAGTAAAGGATAACCCTTAATCCTCGAACAATGGGCTCATTAAGTGTTAGTGGACGAATTAATAGGGCAGTGATTCTCTTAAAATAACAGGTACGAGCCTTATTAGCATGAGGAATGTAATTAGTGCGAGGTTGCTGTTAATCAAATAATATACTTAAAAGATCCAATCTGCAAGTGGTCGGCGCTTGATCTGAGAACAGAACAGGTTCTGGGGCAAAGGATACAAAAAAGTAAGAACAATGTGACGCAGGTCTGACAATTTTGTTGCGTCTGGATTAAAGTAAATACCTATCCTGGATATATGAGCTCATCATTGGCAATCCAAAGAAAAAATCTTGGATGGTTGAACGTTAAGTTTGCGGGGAATTGATGACATTATTGTTCCAAGAAAAACTCTGCATCCTTGGAAGGTCTGAACAGGCCATAGCTGATAACCATGGACGAGAAACCTCCAGATCCCCGAGCTGTTCATCCTCATAAGAACAAGCCTTTGGGTCGCCATGGACATACCCGGTATCGAGTACGGCTCATTTGTCCTTCCCTTGAGAATGCATACATGCGAGGCTCACTTGGGATTTCAAGAATCGTCTCTCCATCGTGATTCAGCCTCGCTCAAGACACCACGCGCTATACGTAGATACGATCCCCAATTTCGCTAAATCAACGAAAGCGTGCTCTTCGTCTGTTTGCACGTTAGCGGGGTTTATCTGTTGTTCTTCTAACGTCAACTTCATGATCCCTGCCTCTCTCCACACTTAATCAGAACCAACTTTCAGGGCTAGCGGTTTGCCATAGCCACATCTGGAGCTCAACTAGCCGTATATCCAGGCTCCTCGTTGTGAATACTCATAGATCGAGTTAGACGAAGGGGTCCAGAGGAAATATCGTTCTTAATATAGCATTTTACGAGCCTTCCCCCCTGAGATGCTTGTTCGTTTCAAAACGATCACGAGAAGTTTGCGGTGTTCTTGACAGGGGGAAGGTTAAACAAATGGTCTACATGAATGTCGGACGGCACCTTGCGTTCGTACTGTGTGTGCGCACCTTGTCCAAATCTGCACCGGCACGCAAGATAAACACGTAAAATTTTTTGAAACGGGATCGGATGCTGGGGCGCGGACTGCGCACAGGGCAAAGCAGGCTAGGGTCCCTGAAAACATGGGTTTCTGCCATGACTTTAGTGTTCCAATTTTTATCTTAATTGATTTTTAGGCACTTGGATTTGAAAAGGGTTGCCCATTTGATGTAGAAGTTGGTGTTGTGATAGTTGTTGGTTTTTGTCGGTGAGTAGATGACATTGGCGGACTGGTCTTCCGGTGTCCGAATCGCGCCTCCTGGTTAGCTAGTCAACCCTCCGAGTAGGCGAGAATTGTTTCACAGATGTGGGTTCACAATATGACGTGCAGGCGCCAAACTTGCAATATTATTATTATTATTATTATTATTATTATTATTGCAGAAACTTTGTGAGGCGATGTGGTTGTTTTTGGGTAGTTTCTAGCGGCTGATCACGGTCACCAAACTGTCAACGAGTTTTGTAAGAGCAGCTTAAATTTTAAAGCCATCTGAGTGAGGAGCAAAAAGAGATCAACCAGATTGTCGCATAATGCCAGGCAGTGGTAGCGGGATCCGAAATACTTGCTATAACAATAAACGGTCAGGTATTCCCACATCTTTTTTTTCCTCCTAATTTCTTGTCGAAACTAGAAGCTTAGCCAGAAAAGAATACGAGACGAGAAATAGTGGGCCAGTCACGCTATTCCTCTGAGAAATCACCGCGCTTCTTCATCTTTTGTGAAGAGAAGCTCGCCCCCCTTAGAGCTCTTCAATGAGCTCTTCGATGGTTGTTATGACCCGGGCATGAAAACAATATCTGGGATGTCGCTCTTTCGCCCGAGGACGAGGACGAGGACGAGGACGAGGACGAGGGAATCAGAATCTTGCCGGAATGCGCAGCACAGCTAGCACAGCTAGACAGGCGATGCAGAAATTATCCCCGTATCCACGGATTCCCCTGAGGCTGGTTCCCGATGGCCGGGCCGGGGTAATTAGCAGTACGAGCTTAAGCTTGCATGAACATGCTTAACGTCCCCCGTTTCTAGACTACGGCCTGTCCATGAACACGAATCTCGTGTCCAGGAACAACAACATGTGCTGCTAATCCCGAAAGTATGCACGTTCTCTCTCCCAGAGCATGCAACTAAATGGTCACTTGAAATCTATATAAGAGGGGCAATATCCTCGTGCAAAACATGTTTTCACTCTCAGTTGTGTATGGCACATTCTCCTTTATTTCTTTCTTGAATCAATTTTGATACTTTCTTCTTGGAATTATTTATTTTTCACTCTATCAAAACAAACAATTCATACCGCCATCATGCGCTTCTCTACTATATCTCTAGCACTGCTTCTATGCAGCGTGGTATCTGCCACTCCAGCTGGTGAAATATTCGAGCGCAAAGTGGGCTCCAGCTGCAAAACAATGGACGGCGTTGGGAAATGCATGGCAAGGAGCAAATGCGCCGGGGTATACTACGATGGAGCTTGTGGCAAGAACGCCGGTGAAACCCGAGTATGTATTCTTTGAATGCTCATCTGTGTGTGTATCCGATAACTAATACTTTGTGTGTACAGTGCTGTGTCCAAGTGAAGTGCAAAGTCGGGGGCAAATCAGGACTCTGTCAAAACACCAAAAGGAGTAAATGCAAAGGCGGAAAATTCCATGTAGGGAATAGCAATGTACGTACTCCGTAAATTGGCCCATACCCTTTCATTTACATCCAGGAGGATCTCGCGTTCTGTTTTATTTATGCTTTGAAGAAAGTTGACTAGTGGACTGACTTTATTTTTCTAGACTTGCCCGGCTGGGAAGGATGTTCAGTGCTGCATAGAAAGCAAGGGTGGGGAGAAGCCCAAGCCGAAGCCCAAGGATCCTAAGCCCAAGCCCAAGCCCAAGCCCAAACCTAAGCCCAAGCCCAAGGGAAAGACTGTCGGACAAAAGATCCTCGACGTAGCTATGAAGACGAAGGGGACGAGATATGTATGGGGTGGTGGCTCATGCAAGGGTCCTACCGGAGGAGGCTACGACTGCTCCGGACTTGTCGCCTATGCTGTCTGCAAAGTCACCAAACGAAGTCTCTTCAAGGAAGGTCTGCGCGTGACGTATTCCATGTACTGCGCTTCGAGCAGCAGACTAGGCAAATTCAAGTATGCAAAACCCTTCCGGATTTACTAACTCTTCTCCTTTCATCGAAGTCCCGGAAGAGCTAACACTTGGTTTCTTACCAGGAAAATCCCCTTTTCCAAGCGCCGTGCTGGTGATGCTGTCTTTTTCGGATCTAGCTGCAGCTGCAAGAATCAAAATATCTCCCACATGGGCTTGATGATGTACGTGTTGATTTCTATTTCCCACATGTTTTTCAAATTCCTCCAGCTATAGCAACATGCCCTCGAGTTTCTCTTTCCCATCTGACAATTAACGTTCTGTAGTAACTCCGGGGACCGCATGCTGCACGCGCCAAATCCAAGAACTGTGGTCAAGGAAGGAAAGGTTTCAGCCCAAGGTAGCTTGAAAGCTTGTCCCTATGTGATTCGATTCGGATAAGCATTGATGCACCTGTCTAATATTTGGAAGCTCTGATTGTATTCAACATTGCCCATGTATTTCCCTTCTTGCATTTAGTATTCTGCCTTCTGTTGTCCAAATTTTGCATACTTCTTCCTCCGCCCGTTATGAGCGATTTCTGTTGTGCCACATTCCCTTCTTGTATTTTGCATAGATTGTAGGCATGACATTGTACATGTATAATTCAATATTTGTTTTCCATTCCCAAAATAAAATGGTTAATCCAGACATTTAACACCAAAAACTTGTGATTGTCACGCTGGGAGGGAGGGAATCCAGCAAAGTGCGTACATATACACATTAGGCCTTGAAATAACCATATCATTTTAGCAACTTTTCTTCAATTAGTTTTCAAAATACCCCTGCAATCTGGAGCTTCCAAAATCATCAAAAACTATCCTAAACATATTAAAAATGAACTAGCCACAAGACCTCGTTGAAGAAGCATTCAACTTTGTGTCATGAGGCATCCATCGCGTAGAGTCTACACCAAGCTAGCGACTACCTGCAAACCAATTACCCAATGGGTCAGGCCGGCATGCTGAGCTTGAGTCCAAAAAACAAATAGGGGTGGTGAGCGGAGAAATCACATGACTGATTAGCCCCCTAATGTTTTTCCAGCACACTAAGCCTATTCAAGCCAGAACCAACAAGTTTCATTTTTGATGTACTGTACATAAATATGAGATGAAATCTTTGAATGGGAATAGTAAAATAACCACATCAATTCAATAAATGGATGTTAGTACCAGAGCTAGATAAATCATTTATCTTTTGATAGAATCTATTCTCATTGTCATATCTTTATTGTGTGGGTATGATGTATCTCATCAAAGAAAGACCCCTTTTTTTTTCTTCAACAGTGACACTCTAAATATCACCACCAACAATGCATATAATTGATATAAAAATACCTCTCAAAGATAGCTAGCTATAGTCTATATTAATCTCTGTATATCAGCATTAGTCATATAGATTAGTGGTGCGGTGGCTAGCAAGCAGTTCATTCTCAATCATCCTCTCCAAACTCGTGACCGTTGCTCCTCAGACCCCTTCTGTGAGAAATTGAGTAGATGACATCATCCTTTCCTAATATGGTTAGTGCCGCTTTGAGCAGAGGGCTCTGAGTTTACTGAGATAAAGTCCCCCGTGCTCCATGCATTGGCTAAAGCAGATTTTGAAAGCTTCCAAGACAGGGTGAAAAGGAGACATGTTTGTTGTGAAACATTCTTAGTGAAAATAAGTGAGCGCTTTGCTGCGAGGATCGTATCGAAGAGCTCAAGTCGAAGCTTAAGGCAACTATTGCTCCTAGTTTCCGCATATTAAGGGGTAAAATATGTGGCTTTGGAATTCGATTTCGTTGCGCATTTTACCCCGAAAAAATGTTGATGAATAGCTAGTCAGTCAATTGCATATGAATATCCTGATTTAGGCGCTCCTGGTGCAGGTATCGAAACGTCAATTTCAATTACATTCCAAGAAGATAACCAGCCAAAAGGCTGTGGTTAACCAATTGAATGGGCCAAAGCACGGTTTGCGGATAGCCGAAAAAAATAAACCATGGATATCTTAGCACTCAGCATTTATCGCCGACTCCATGCATATCAGACTCCAGATCTTCTGGAGTTATTACGGAGTACATACTCCGTATATGTAAGGAAGATTCGGGGGAAATGCGGCACAACTCTCCAGCCCCCTAGCTAAATTCTGGACCACCATACGGACGTACACAACGGAGGTTAATTAATCGGCTTCGCTAACCCTCCGAGCTGATTCATGAATTCACCGATTACTCCGTTAAATACCGGGATGGATTTATAAAAAAACTTCCTATTTTGAATCAGGCATAGTGTATACATAGTTTTACATAAAAAATACAGCTTTATCAAGATATTTATTCAAGTTATTGCAATCTAGCAGTTCTCTCCACTGCCAAACCAGTGCCAAGTGAGTAGTTCCAAAGTTATTAATCTGCTGAACCGCCTTCAGGGGGGTACCTAGGTAGGGCTGAACATGGTGGAACCCATAACGCCACACAAATTTCACTGCCTTCCAATGAGCCAAACAAGGTGGAAGAGAAGAATTGAAAGTTGCAATCTGTCAGGCATATGGTTGAATGCGGTGTGATACGGAGTATTTGTATGAGACATGACTTGATAGTGTACTAGTATGTAAGATGGGAATTAGTCACTGTAAGATCATGGATGTCCCCAGGATTACAATTACGATCCACATCAACCACATGTTCAAATTTGCCCGGCTCACATTCAGATAACCATCAAGCCGTCTATTTAAAGTGCGAAGACCCCCGTGGACATCTCAACTTCCAGCGTGATCTGGGTTGGCAGAGGTTCCAAGGTTGGATTTGATACTTCCACTATGACTTCTCCGCTGGTGCTAGCCTTTGGCTTCGTGACTGCAGCTTATGCATTTCTTGCCGCGCTGCTTCGCTTCACCCAAGATTCGAAGGAGCCACCCGTGCTTGCGGATTCAATACCATTCTTAAGCCCCCTGCTTGGTCTTATTCTGGGCATGCAAGAGTTCATCATGAAACTCAGGTTAGCCATCTTGAACATGCTCATAGAGCAGGCAAACATTCTGCATCCCACTTGCTATTGAAACTTGCTAACTTTTCTATACGTAGAAACAAGTATAATCTCCCAATCTATACCCTACGCATGCCAGGGCAGCGCATCTACGTTGTCAACTCCCCATCGCTCATCCCGCCGCTACAACAGTTGATCAAGACCGTTGCGTTTGTGCCTATCGAGGCCCAGGCAGTAAAGGGAGTGATGGGTGTCGGCCCGGCGGGAAATGCCATTATAGGTTCAGACAAGATGTTTGAGAAGGATTCTTACCTGTCAACCTTTGTGCCATCGATTCACCCAGCTCTGTCCCCTGGTACCGCACTCAACGCTATCAGTTGTGCCACAGCTCGAATCCTCTCAGAATCTCTGGAAAATATTAGCGAGAATGGCCCAGCAACGGTTGAACTCTTTTCTTGGGCCCGTGAAGAGACATTCAAGGCCACAACGGAGTCCATCTATGGGCCGAAGAACCCATTTCGTGATCCTGCACTCAAAAAAGCATGGTTGTATGTTCAAGCCCCTGAGTAGCACAGGGTGCACGGCTTGATTGGAAAATCCACTAATATTCTCAATAGCACCTTTGAGCCCGGCATCCTGACTCACATGACGGGAGCATGGCCAAGTTTACTAGCACGCAAAAGCCTGCATGCTCGCGAACACGTTATCATCCCCGCTTTCGAGAAATACTTTGCTGAAAACAGCCACCACCAGGGCTCGCTCCTTGTCCAGTGCCGCTACGAGCATAACACTGGCCATGGCATACAAGGCAGAGATATAGCAGCGACTGAGGTTGGCCAGATGGTTGCGTCCTTGAACAACAGCATGGGTAGCGCGTTCTGGATGGTGTACCATGTCTTCTCTGACCCCGTTGTCCTCGACGAGTGCCGAACGGAGGTAGAACAGCTTGTGCAACTAGACGACAATGGTGTCCAGACGATCGACTTGGCTAAGATCAAATCTTCATGTCCTATTCTTTTCTCGACATGGCAGGAGACTCTGCGTTATATGCACATTGGCGTCATTGCGAGGGTGGTAGTAGAGGACACCATGCTCGACAAGTACCTCCTAAAGAAAGGCGCCAGTGTCCTGACCGCGACTTCAGTTCAACACAGTGACAAAACAGTATGGGGGCCGACAGTGAGTTACTTTGACCACCGCCGATTTGTATCCCAGCCTGGTGAAAAGCGTAAAAATCCTGCCGCATTCCGCCCCTTTGGCGGTGGGACAAACCTCTGTCCCGGGCGTCACTTTGTCACCGCCCAGATCTTGTCACTTGTGGCCCTCCTGTTGCTCCGCTTTGATCTGAAGCCTGAAACTAAGAATGGTAAATGGATGGAGCCGCGGACGGAGATGTCCATAACAGCATCTATGCCAACACCCAAGGATGAAATGCTGGTGAAGCTTGTCCCTAGAGGCAAACAGAAAGGGCGTGTGAACATCTCAACGTCCAGCAGTGGACAGTTTTACTAGATGTTTTCAAGAGTAATCATTTAAATAATATAAATGCTGTTGTTAAGTCTTCCAGTAACCTCCTTGCATCGACTACTCTGCAATCGCGTTATCAAAATTGATAATAGCCACTTGCAAGTTGCAGCGCACAGGAGTACTCTATTGCTCAAGATTTCAGCCGGAAAAACCTTTGGGAGATGTCAAGACACTTACATTACAAACTAGTCATAATCTACACCTCTTATTAGGGGAGATTTTTTTTCATATTTCTCAGACCCTTACCCTAATCCTAACTAATCTAACTCTAACTTACCCCTTGCCCAGTCGATGAGGGTGTATTAGTAATATGTGTGATGTAAGTGTAGTGTGAGTGCACTTTAGATAGGATGCATGTTTAACTTTTCTTGCATCATGTTCAACTGTACGGAGGTGTGGAAAATGGGTTCAAGAACAAGTTGCATATAATTGCTAGTTGAGAACGAGCGAAGGATGATTGACTCCAAGTCTCCAACACAGGCAGCTATTGAGCTAAAGTGGTGGCCAGCACCCACTTAGGGCAATTTAGTGGCCGAGTTGCGCGAACACTCAGGATTGTCAGGGGCAGTTCTCGCGCTATTATTAAATCATGTGTCGATATATGGAGTCGATCTAGAGGCAACCAACTGCTAACTAAGTTAACGGAGCTGTTCGGTGACAGAGTCAACGGTGATTGGAGCTACAAGTCCTAGAAGGGGCATACTTTTTAAAAAGTTGAATGTGGTTTAAAATCTCGGCTAGAAAAACTCTCGGCGTGGTTTAGTTAAACATTCAAATCATGGTCATATTCCACACGTAGTTATCTCACACATATCTATCTGCTCTTGATGGTGGTGATCTTATTATAGTTTTTTGAAGTAACTTATGTAGCACTACTCCGTACAAAGGCAGCTAACGACATTTATATCAATGAACATTCTAATAACCCGTCCGCAGCACGTTTTATCGGTCGACGACCCCCATATTGAATGACGCTTTGGCTGTTTTTCGCCAAGGGGAAGGATTTATTAAAATGCGGGGAACCGTGGCAGGATTGGCCAACGGAATTGACAAGATTAATCCCATGCTCCATGGAATGATGGAACCTGGAGCATGTGGGCTGAGGCGTTGGCCGATCGCATATTGTGGACCCCAGTTATATACTGGATGGATAACTTTCTCACGAAATACTGCCACATGCCAAACCGACGCATTGCTATTAAAGAGCCGGGATGTCGCATTTTTTGGAAGCTCTTGTTGAAAGCGAACAGTCCCTGCGTGTAACCGGGCAGCACGTTGAGCGAACACCATGCTTCAATCCACTGTTCTTCTCGCGCTCGCGAGTACCACTCTTGCTTCCTTTGCCGGGAACCTGAACTACCGCAGCCCGTCTCACAACCACCCCGGCCTCGGCATCTCAATCCCTAAGGTGCTGAAGCGTTCGGATCCGGTGTTGGAGTATTCAGCGGATGACCTGCAATTCACGCACGGCGTTGCCTCCGGAGACCCTTATCCCAACTCCGTTATTCTATGGACTCGATGCGCCCCTTCGACAGACAATGTTAAGGCACCTGTCGCATCTAAAAGCGGCGGTGAATTATACGACTCCGTCCCAATCTATGGGGACAACGAGGGCAATGCGCCAGTGTCGAAGGCCCCCGTATGCATCGAGTACAGTGTCGCCCCGGACAAGGATTTCAACCAGATCGTTGACTGCGGCACCGTTTACACGAGTTCGGATGTTGATTTCACCGTCAAGGTAAGAAATAAGCTTACCCAATGGCGCTTGTTGTAACATGCATGTTACCTAGCTGGAGGTGTGATGCTGACAAAATCAAAACAATCAGGTCGAAGCATCTCATTTGAAGCCTTTCACTGTTTATTACTACAAGTTCAACGTCTGTGGCTCGGAAAAGTCTAGCCCCGTTGGAAGAGCCAAAACCGCCCCAACGGAACACGATGAGGTCACCGACATATCACTCGCAGTGTATTCTTGCAGTAACTTCGGTAAGGACATATAAACCGAATGAAGATGAGCGCCAGCTAATTTTCTTGATCAGCTAGCGGATACTTCAATGCATACGGAAATACAGCTCGCAAGGACTCAGTTGACTATGTCGTCCATCTTGGGTAAAGCAGACTTCCACCACCCACTATATGCCAAAGATAATAGGCTAATTTGTTCAATAGTGATTACATTTACGAGCTAGGAGGGTAAGTTATCTGCTATGATTAACGGTGTGAACCCGCTCTATACTAATACCACTCTGCAGTGATGGTTCCGGCATCGGCCGCACACAGTACCCAAAAAAGACGATATACACTCTTTACGAGTACCGGAAGCGCCACGCAACTCAAAAAACCGACGAAGATTTGCTTCTGAGCCATCGGACTTTTACATGGATTCCTGTGTGGGATGATCATGGTTAGTCCATCTCTTCTTTCTATTCCCGTCACGGGTTCCCCTTTACTGACATCTTAATCAGAGGTTGCGGATAATTCGTACCGCGATGGATCCTCGTTACTCCAAAATATCGAAGCGTCATTCATTATCGATGGGGGAGTATCTGTTGACCAGCGCAAGATGAATGCCGTTCGTGCCTATTTTGAGTGGATGCCCATCAGGTATGGAAGCGTTCTGCGTTAAATTTACACTCATAGTCTCTATGTATTAACCTCTGTTCTCCCTCACCTCAATAGGCAAGTGGCGATGGACGACAACCTCAGAATCTGGAGAAACTTTAAGATCGGCAACCTTCTCGACCTTATCATGCTTGATACCCGCCACTATGACCGATCCATTACCGATCTATACCTGAACAGAGGTTATATCAAGAAAATTGCCGACGACATTGGCCGATCAATGATGGGTCCCCGTCAGGAACATTGGTTTTATGACAACTTAAAATCATCTGCTAAGAGACAAGCCACCTGGAGAGTCATTGGTAGCCAGACTGGTACGCACACATTACACCCCCAAAAAATTAAAAAATTAAAAAAAATACGAGGGTTTTTAATTCTAATTCATTCATGCCAGTTTTCTCCCGCGTGGATGAGTTTGGATCAACCGGCCTCGGCGTGAACGTCGATTCCTGGGACGGCTACAGGTCCAACCTGAACCGCACCCTGAGAACCCTGTACGAAAACAACATTGGAAACAACATCGTCATCGCAGGCGACAGCCATGCCAACTGGGTATCTGACCTCACCTGGCTGGATGAGTATCCATACGACCCCGTAACGGGTGAGGGGGCCATTGGAGCTGAATTTGCCGGTACGGCAGTGACCAGCAGCGGACCCGCAGCCCATGTTGGCGTCGGCAACTTGCAGTCGAACACGTTGATCCGGAAGAACAGAGAACTGCAGTGGTCCGAATTGTACTACCGGGGATACTTCGAGATGACGCTCTCGCATACTCGCACCGATGCCAAATTCTTCGCCATCCCCAATATCAAGAAGAGGAGCCCCTATGAGATCTCGATGGCTAATTTCACTATCTTTGCTGGTGAGAATCGGCTTTCCCGGACCAATGGGGCACCCTCGACGAATGGACAGGGTGTGCATAATGGGGCGTTGAAGAATGGGAAGCTTGAGAAGCAGAAGGTTCAGTATAATACTGAGACTAAGGAGTGGTCTGGTATTTAAAAGTAAAATGGAGAAAGCTTGAGAGGGTGGAACTGAAACTTCATCATGTTTCTTCCTGTCCTAGTCCCCCCCTTTTTTGTTTCTCTTTCTTTTAGTTTTGATAGCTTGTTTCGTTTCATTCCACAACTATAATACCGGCAAACTCGGCAACACTAATATATTTGTATGTATATATATGATGTATCTATACATCTTCTTGAGACTTAATTTATATTCGAGATATATATATCTAGGTATATACTCCGTATTTCCGTTGCATTCATTACTAAGCAGGCCTGATGTCTTGGCGTCCAGAGTTATTTCAACGACAATCCTCCTTTCTTTCTTTCCTCTTTACAACCACTGACCTTATATACAGTCAACCGCATTATCGAATTGCTCCTTTTTATATCCGTTATTGTATTGCTTGGGGTATATATATATCATACTCCTTTCCACAATTTAACCTGTACAGGGATATCAGGTATCAACCAGCACATCCTATAAAGAATGTGTTGAACAAATGAAACTTTCCTGTCTATAACTTCTATTATTTTCTTTCAATCTGTTAAAAAATTCTCTTTCTCTCCATCGCTCTCTTCTCAATCTCTCAAATGTTACACTCAGTCCAGTTCCCTCTAAAGAAGGGGGCTTATCATCCGTGTGTCGATCGGATGCAAAATTCTTTTTACTATGATTACCACTAAGCTATATGTCGCAGCACTCAGTCTGCTTAGAGGAACTTCTTTTCCTCGATTCAGCGGCTTTCTTTATCTGTTTCCTTTCGTCCAAGGGGTATATATACCTCTATTGTGCTTGGTTTACATAGAGCCTTCATATCCAATCACCCCTGGAACGATGTGGTGCCAAATCGTTTCACTATACAAATCCAAGCGGTCACAATTCTACAATACCTAGAGGAAGACATCTTCCTCAATCTACCACTCTTTCCGTCTGTTCGTTGTCGTATATATGCCAATGTGTTCCACGCTGGCATTGGGGTGAAAGAGCACCCAACCTCATAGAAACTGCTAGCATGATGACAAGAGGGAAAATTCTTTTGTTGAAATTCTTCTTAGATCGCTCAACTCCCTTCGTAAGGAAATACGTAAATTCATGCATATAATTTGACCTCTATGCTTAGAGGTGTGTGTGTGTGTGTGTATGTGTCTATATCTATGATGTGCGCCGTGTAGTATACCCCATGTCCGGACCAATCGCAGTCTCCCCGGAGTCATCACCGCCGTCGCCTTTTTCCATCGTCGCGGGGAAACCAAAACAACAACATCCCAACTCTGGGGACACTTCACTCCAGAAGTCCATCTCATTGCTCGTACTGTTCGTCCTTTACCCTTCATTGCTTTTCGTCTGCAATCCCCTTTTCTGCTTCACGCATTCCCCTTCACGGGACGGAAGCTGAGATTCGTCTCTATCTCACGCCAGGAGGGAGTGGTGGAATATCTGCACGCCATTTCCACTTGCTCAGGAGAACACTGCGATGAATCGTATATGAAAAATACCAACACTATTATACCTATTCTATAGAAGTTAACAGCATCTCCTTTTCTAACTCCGTGTCTATCAACCGAGCAATTGGTCGCCAGATTTGGCTACTTGCGTTTGTGTTCTTGTTACGCGCCGTTGTTTAGTAAATTTTTTCCGGTCCCACGCTTTCCACCGCACCAACAAATCTGAATGGCGTTGATTGATATGAGGCTTGATGGACTCGCTAACTTTCTTGTTTACTTTTCAGCTAGAATCTCAGATATACTATCTGCTGTCCTTATAAGGCCTGGCTGCTGTGAAACTTCCCGTAAAGAATCTCACCGCTGGGTCGCCCCTTTTACCCTCTTATATTCGAATTATGTACCACGACTCCATTAAGATCCGTTCCCGATCTGATCGGCCTCCTCTTTGCGAAACGAGCAACAGAGCAAATATTCTGAGAGGATCAAGAGAACAGTCGCAGGCGCCACCGAGTTCTCCCCCAACACATAAATATCCAATGTCCATCCAGTCCTCAGAAACTCCCGCCACGGATGACACTATCCACTCAGCAGCGTCAGCAGCACCAGCACCACCAACAACACCTCCTCCTCCGGTTGCTGGTGCTGCTGCTGAGAACAAACGTCTATCCATGGTAGTAGAGTCACAACCCAATTCCAATCGCAACTCCGCGATATCAACCACCTCTACCGCGTCTGGGAAATCCAAACGCAAAACTCACATTGGGCCATGGCAGCTGGGGAGAACTTTGGGCAAGGGTGCTACAGGACGTGTTCGTCTGGCGAAACACGCGCTCACGGGCCAGACAGCTGCAATCAAGATCGTATCTAAGAAGTCAGCTGCAATGGCACAGAGCCAGAGTATTGCTGCGATGGATAAAAATATGGAGCTTACGACGTGTGTTCCTGGAGGGAGGGTGATACCTTGTGGGATCGAACGAGAAGTGGTGATTATGAAGTTGATAGAGCATCCTAATATTATCAACTTGTATGATGTGTGGGAAAACCGCGGAGAACTGTACGACTCCTTATGTTTTCTTCCATTTATATACTATTGATTTGTTTCTTTCTATTTTGCTAATCTGGATAAATTCCCCCTTTTCCCCTTAGATACCTTGTTCTTGAATATGTTGAAGGCGGAGAACTGTTTGACTATGTTTCCGAAAGCGGGCCTCTCCCTGAGATAGAGGCCATCCGCCTTTTTCGACAAATCATCGCAGCCCTCTCCTATTGTCATCGTTTCAATATTTGCCACCGCGATCTCAAGCCGGAAAATATTCTTCTTGATACCAACTGCAACATCAAGCTGGCGGATTTTGGGATGGCTGCTCTCCAACCCGCGGGCCATTGGCTAAATACTTCCTGCGGAAGCCCCCATTATGCCTCTCCAGAAATCATATATGGTCAGAGATACCAGGGAGACAAGGCAGACATTTGGAGCTGCGGGATCATTCTCTTTGCTATGCTGACGGGTTATCTTCCTTTTGACGGTGGCGACCTGCCTAACACTCTCCGTCTTGTCAAAAAAGGGGAGTATGTTTTCCCACCCTGGCTAAGCTCGGAGGCAATGAATTTGATTCAGCATATATTGCAAAAGCAACCGCGGGACAGGATCAGCATCAATGAAATGTGGTCTCATCCACTCCTAAAGAAGTATGAGAAACATCATATTTTGATGACTTCAGAAGGGGTTTCTTTGGGGCCTCCCCCGCCTTTATCGGATAAGGACTGTGGGAAGAAAATCACCCGCCGCCAGGAGATCGATATGGAACTTCTGAGAAGTCTTCAAACCCTTTGGCATGGGGCCAGGGTAGAGGAACTTATTAGCAAATTGCTTAGTGACGAGTAAGTCCTCCGTGAAACCGTTTTATGCTTTCTTTACAGCTTACGTTGTTCGTAGGGTCAACCATGAAAAAATGTTTTACCACGCCCTGGCGAAATTTAGAGATGACCAACTTGAAAATTACGAGGGCCCTCTCGGATATTCTGCGAGTGACTACCACCATATCTCAAGGCACCTTGCCAAATCCCAGCTGCGAGTTCCAGGTAGCCGCCAGCCCAGTCAATCCTGGCGACGATCTCAACTGTCTATCGCAACTGGTCGATCTACATACAGAGAGACTTCCTATCCGGAACCCAGATCTGCTCGAACAATCGCTAGCTATGATCCATACAGATCATCCCGAACACCCATATCCAATCCTCAAGTTGAGTTTGCGAATGTAACTATTCACCGTCAATCGTCTAGTTCTCTAAACAGTAAAGGGAACGATAGCTCCTCTCAGGCTTCTAATTCCCCAAGTCATTTCTCTCTGAAAAGGCAGCTCTCCAAGGATCGTCGCTCATTTATCCCCAGCTCCTCCATCGGTCCCAATAGGTGGAATAGAAAGGGTTCAATTTCCTCTTTTCAATCTCGAAGCTCTATTGCAAGTTCCCGTCGACGCGTCGATGGCTTCACCGGTCCCCGTTCAGCCAGCTATAAGAGAAATGTATGTTTTAGACACCCTCGTAACCAACGTCCCACTGGGAGACATACTCCAAAACAGAAGGGCATTGCCCAAACACATTCTCAATACTCTCTTTCTCCTGGAATTGAGAAAAAGGGGAAGATTTCCTGTGATCGATTCAGCAGCCCTACACTCCCTACACCACCGCCTCCTGTCCGAATGCGAAGGGCTCCCAAGCAAGAAGTCGATCTGGAGACTGCCAAACAACGCATTTCTTGTCAATATTGGAGGGACGAAGCAAGGAAAGTATCAACTGAACTTGGAAAGATCTGCGAAGAAGCATTCAATCGAACTTCGGTCTCCTCCAGCGTACACTCCATCGAAACTGCAAAACAGCCTGAATCGCCTCCAACTTCAGTTTCGACTCCAGGGGATGTTTGCAGCTCCGAAGATCGATATAAAATGCGCCCACTCCCAGAGCCACCAGTGGAATCTTCCAATTCTTATACAATTCGGGAGTTAGCTGATACCCGCCGCCGACTCATCGAACACTCTGTTCAGGCAACATCTGAAGACCTTCCACAATATCTTTCGGAGGTCATTGCGCATCTTGATCGTCTGATTGGAAATGAGCTTGCTCCTAGTACCGATAAAATTGCCACGCCCGATGCGGAACCGCTTCCCCATGTCCCAGAATCGTTTCTACCATCCATCGCCGAGGATGACATATTTCATGACTGCACGACGATTATAGATGATATCCAACGTGAACCGAGAATCTTAGAATCCAAACATTCAAAGGACGGAAACTGGAAACCAGAAAAGACCATCCGCATCGTACCACAGGACCCCATTATTCCCGAATTGGACACGATAAAGCCGTTGACAATTCGCAAGAAATCAGGCGCCTCCTCAACGCATAAGAAGAACCATTCTATGGACTCACTCGGGCGCTACAAATCTGTTTCAAACTCTACCGACGAAGAGCCTCCAGTCAGCGCTCCTCTTAGCAGACGTAGTAGCAACGCTCGCTATTATACCGGACTAGAGCCGATAGAAGAGAATCCAAAATCCCCAAAGGGTAACAACGACGCGCGCAATTCGGGGGAGTCAAGGAAGTGGTCATGGTTCAAGCATAAGTCGCAAAGTCATGAGCAAATTCCGCCCCCGCTCCCATCCAAAGATACTGCGCCGTGCCAAACACCAGTCAACGACGGCAATAATTATGAACTTGGTAAGAGAAAGAGTATTCAGGGGTTATTGGAACTTGGTAAGAGGAAGAGTGTTCAGGAGTTATTAGAAGTGGACGAGCCGCCGAAAGTTCTCGAGGCGAACCGGCCAGAGAAAAAGGAAGGAAAAGGACGATTCTGGCCTTTCGGACGGAAGAAGACGCAGAAGCAGAAACCAATGCATGAAATTGCCAAAGGAAGTAAGATTAACTTTTCATTCTATCACACTCCTTTCATCGACATCACCCTTGCTAACCAAAATAAATCAGTTAACGATCTCAATGATGCAACATCGAGCGTTCTCAGCGTGCCTGCGACTTTAATTGCAAGCGAAGGGTCCGTGTCTCCTTTGCTCAGCCAAGCCAGTAACGCTCATAGGCACAACGATATCACCAAAACCGAAAGGCATCGTTCAGGAGGGCAAAATTGGTTTGCTCGGTTTTTCCATATCAAGCCTGCCGCGAAGACGCTGGCGTTTCAAGTGTCTAAAGTCCGTGCGAGAAAGGAGGTAGTCAAAACCCTATACGAGTGGAAGAAGTATGGGATGGAAGACGTACATTTCGATAAGGAGAGTAATATTGTGCGGGGGAGGGTTGCGGAGGTAAATTGTAAGTTGTGAAAACAATAGGGGCTGGGCAAAAAGAAAAAGAAACTTCGATAGAATAAGTTTGAAAATAAACTAACAAAATCTACCAAATAGTCCTCCGCCTAAGCCCTGTTGAATTTTGTGGAGAATTCTTCACCGTCCTTGAGCAAGGCAGACATGCGAATCTCAGCTTGCTGCATCTAAAACAGGAGCGTGGAGCAGCGTCTTCTTTCCACAAAGTTGTCGATACGCTGCAGATCGTGCTGAAGAAGCGCGGCCTTTTGGTCGAGGATTCGTCCAAGGCTAAGAAGATGGGCAAGGTGCTTGATCTTGCTTGATAATTTTGCGAATTTCTTTTTTCATCTTCTTTTTTTCGTTTTGTCACATTTTTGTATGTGAGGAAGAAAGAAACCCCTTTGATTATCGGAGCTGTTTGTTAACGCGCTTTTCTTCGCCATATCTTATCTTACGCTCAATGATTTAATTCTTATGTTTTTATGTTTTTCCCTTTCTCGAACGTGGTGTACGGAATCTAACGCAAGCTTGAAGGATCGTTTGTTTTTTCTATCTAATCTGGTTTGGTAATATGCGAATTTGCCGCCTGATATGCTTTCCTGATTTTTCTCCCATACCGTTTTTTCATCCTCCGCTAAATGTCATTTCTTTAATGTTTCCTTCTGTCCCGAAATTTTGCCCCTAATACTTTCTTTCTCTCTTTTTGATTCCAGTTTGGTTCTTTTTTTTTATGTATGAATTGGATGGGTTTTCATAGCGATGTCCTAGAACTTCTACTACCGCGTCATACCTAATTTGGTTGCTGGATCATGAAAAAAGTCCTTCACAAGCCACTGTTTAATTATGTGTGTCTATTTCGTCTTGTTTGTTTATTTAGCTTGATTGGTGTATCCAATGGAGGGCCGGTTAACTGCAGCAGCCCCTTTCGGTTTTTTTTCCTTTTCTTTTTCCCTTGGACCAAACCTAATCCGCAAGATTTTCCCCGACCCTTCGTGCCCATAGCTTACTTACTCTGTTAATGGTTATAGTTATTTACTCTAGGTTAGCTATAAGTAGCCAAATTATATTATGCGAAGGAACCAATTCTCAATTTTTTTGTCTCCTTACTTCTCTCTATCCTTTGGTTCACTCACCAGAAGTTAATATATTAAAACAGTACGTTGCTCAAAAAACAATTGGGTATATGAATTTGACGCCGCGTTTATAGCGCCAGAACTAAATTAAAGTTTGGCCGCGGTACCAGCCGGTTGGTTCCGGCCCGGCCTCGGGATCTCCGCATTACCTAATCTTCCTCGGGTAGTTTACTTCAACACCATACAATCGGAGAAACCGGCTGCAGGCGATTTTTTGCGCGCCGATTTTGCCCCGCCATGCAAGCCAACCGTCAACATTTTTATGATTATTTTTGAAAATCAGAAATGAGCCAAGAAACGTGGAGGTTCTTCCGGGTAAAGTATTGCGGAGAGGGCGGGGTGTGGGACTAATAATAAATTATAAAAAAAGATGACTTTCTCAAACTTGTAGTTATATAATAAATAGGAAGATATGAAATTGCCAGTTCTATCGAGCAGTTGGTAGACCGTACAATCTAGTTACTCCGAGCAGTGAAAATATATATGAAACATTATCACCAATCCCCCCCGTCTGTCAATTGCGTGCGATTTATAGTAGTAACACACACACACGTTCTCTAGAATTTCAGAGCGAATAACATCGATTATCATATTTCCTTTTCAAGTTCATTGCCCGTTTGTTCATTCAGAATTCCTTCACAGTTGGCTGAAAACAGAATAGAAGCGCTGCTTTAGAATAAAATTTATAGATTGATTTTTTAAAAAAAATGATTATTTATAACCAACTCTACAGATTCTACAGAAGTCTCTCTCAGTGGAATGTTCTTTACTCTTCACATTCTTCCCAAGGAACTAATAATACAAAACCTACATACAACTCACGATAAACACTCTTATCCCCCGTATGATTATCGTCTTCAATTCACAACAGCTACACTACTAACCTATTCTAATCTGACACGAGCTCATCGGACTCACAACCTTCTTATATCAAAAAAGCCCTCGCAATTTAAACAAGCCAAAACAACTAAGCTTGAGAACATTACCACGATAATATATATATGGCGGCAAGAGCACGCAAAAGTAGTGACCAATTTCCAAAACTCAACAACAGCAAAAAATCAAAAGCAACAGAAAAATACAGAACAAAGACAGAAGGCCACCCAAAAGAGTCAATGAAAAATGTAAAAAAAACAACGAAAGAAAAGAAAAACCAGATTAAAAGGCACCGAACAACAAGCAGCAGCAAGAAGTAAAAAATAAGACAAAAGCCACCCACCCACACACCAGCTTAGTTTTTATATAAAATGAAAAACCAAGCCAAGCCAGTTTTGTTATCAAACTCATAACAAAAAGAAACAGAGTACAAAAAAAAGCCACCCATCCCAATTTTTCCTCCCCCTTTTATATATATATATATATATATATATTGCCCCTGGTCTCCTTGCCCCAAAATGGAAAAAAAAATGCCCACCCGTTTGTTTGTTGCCTTAATCATGCCCCCCTGCATATCATGCAATTGAAACCCTCCCAATTGGAAAAAAAAAAAAAAAAAAAAGGAGAAACCACTTCATGCACCAACCAACTGAACCATACACACATATGTACGCCTATTAACTACCTCTCTGCCCAAAAACATACATGGAAGCGAAGCGCGCATCCACAAACAAGAGTCTCAACCCCGGTCCCCGGCGAACGAAAGCCTCTTAACTATGTATGTGTACCCCTTTTCCTTCCCAAGAACCTCGCGCGCATTCTATCTCTCTGCTCTGAAGCAAAAAAAAAAAAAAAAAAGCCCACACAACTCAGCAAAAACACGGGCAACCAAGTTCCACGGCCGTAGACCAAAAAAAAGAAGAAGAGGAAGAAGAAGAAGAAGAAACAAAAAATCAGGGAGGAAAAGAGATATCGAGAGAGAAAAAAACAACGCAGAAGGGTATAAAAATATATATATATATATGA